>UESW01004374.1:174802-433480 GCA_900491605.1 Calamus simplicifolius
GGCTAAAGCCGGTGCATGTCTCTTACCAAAATCCTCGGTCAAACCGAGTGATATCACCATACCTTGGCATGGCCAAGTAAAACACCGAAAAACCTCGGCAACAACCGAGCGAAATTCTAAAACCTCGGCGACAACCGAGCGATATTCTGAAACCTTGACTACAACCGAGTAGTGTATTATCTGAAATCTCGGTCAAGTCAAATGATGTACTCACAAAGCGTTACCTGAAGCTCCAGCCTAGACGAGCAATCTCTCAAACACTCTGACGCAACTAAGACGTCCTATTATACTTCGGCAGAAGCAAGCAACCTTCTTCTGCTCAACAGTTAAGGTGCACAAGCGGTCTCTTTCCAAAGAAATACCTGCTTCGTTCTACAAGCGAGATCACGCTCACCACATGGGTTCACAAGACTGCCCAGGTCTACCTTTGACCCAAGCAGGATAAACGCTTTTTTCCACTTGGGACCGAATAGCGGTCTTAGCAAAAACAAGGTAGTAAGGACGCTACCGAAATATGCTATGACATAAAAAGCGTGATACGGGTGTAGCGACTCTCAAGCATAATCCCATCGAAAAAGAAGTAGATGCTAAAAGAAGAAAGAATAAAACTTTCTTTATTTCTTCAATGGAAAAGAGTTACAACCTCCTAAGAGGCATTACAAGTACATCATGGCATAGGAAATAAAAACAAGTAAATAGCTCGGCCGGGCTGCTTCAGTCAGCTTCGGTTAATAATGATGTTTCGGCATCTGACCCAAGAGATCAGACAACCAATCAGCTCGCCCTGAACCGCTGGCTAAAGCCGAACCAGCTTCCCACGGGTCCTCTGGATCGGCGAAGAGATCCAAGGATAGAAGGAAGACCCGCGAATGCTGATGCTGAGGATGCATCCCCCCAAGTGGATGCTGGGCTGCTGACACTGCCCGACCATGAAAAGACAGGGTATGAGCAGACCGACACTGCTCTCAACTCCCTCTTCACAGGCAAAAGATCCCCCAGCCAGATGAGCTAAGGGAACCAGCCCGAGAGAGAAGGAAAAGTCCGTGCATACTACGGGGGTGCATGTGCACTTCCTACCCTGCGACCCCCATAGCAAACCACAAAGGACACACAGGAAGTGCATATGTGCGCTCTCCATGTGATCTCTGCGGACCTCCTATGCGCTCTCCATATGATCTCCGAAATTCCTCTCTTGAGGATGGTTTGCTCTTCAACAACTTCTTCATCACCCCAGCTACCCGGGGGAAGTCAACTCACAAAAGGAAAACTCATTCTCTCCACCTTCAACCTAGGGGACACATACATCATGAAAACTTTCATAATTCATGGAGAAGAAAGCCTTGGGAGATAGCCGGACACGACCCCCTTCTTCCATTTTATAGGCAAACGAACCGGGAGCAGCTATCAGAGAGAAAAGCCCTGAGATTCAAAATACTCTGGCCACACTACCATGTGGCATCCCAGGATGAAAAGAGCGCTCCTCGAAGCACGCCGAACACATTGCCCATGCCATGACGCATGCCAGAAGATTTTCCTCTGATCCCGAATCAAAAGCCTTAAGTGCAGGAAATCGACCGCCGGTCCTTAAGATACGGATAGCCTGGGAAATCGCCCAATGAAAACGACGTGCTCCAATGACAAACGAGTGCTTATGTCACACGCTAAAAGGGTCTACATTGGAAAGAGCCGACGGAATAGATGGCTCCGGAAAATAGCGAGGCATCCTTTTGCAGCTTGTAAAGCCGTATATCCATTTCGGCAAAAAGAAGGTCAACTTGCCTTGGAAAAGACAAGGCACTGGCAGAGCAATAAAAAGGTGCAGAAGTCAAGTACTCCTCAATAAAAGCACATTGATATCCCCTGCTCCAGCCCAACACCCATTACATCTTGCATAAACCGAGACATCGCCTTGTGCTTCAACTCAAAGCCAAGATCGCCTCCATACTTCGGGCTAAACCGAGTATCTCTTCTCGGTTCAATACAACCGAGCGTTATGTTATGCTTCGATCCAGATCGTGATAGCTGCCCTTGCCTCAACAACTACGGAACGCTCCTTATGCTTTGACAAGGCCGAGTATACACAATGCTCCGGTGGGAATTTACGAGTTTCGTTTACCTCGATCAAAACGGAGACGCCATGCTCTAACCTCGCTAAGATTACTAGAGATTCCCAGGAGGGTGGTTGTTTCGTAAGACTTGAACGGTAAGAAAGAATGTTCTGGAGGTGGTAGCAGACACAAAAATTGCGAAAACTCCTTTTCATTCACCACAAAAGGAGAAACAAGAGGAAAAGGAAAAAAAGTACATGAGCCCTCATAGGGGCTTATCATCTTCCAGCGCCACTGAGCTTTCCCTGCGCTGCATAGCTGGCCCGGCCACTTGTCGTTGGAGGGACGCCACCTGCCTCTCCAGCCGGCTGTTGTCTTGGCGGAGGAGCTCGATCTCTCTTGTAGTAACGACCAGATATTGCTCAGCCATCTTTTGGAGTTGTTCATGATCTGCGAATAGTGAGGCTAAAACCTCCCCATCGATGGTTATTGTGGTACGGCCCCAAAGGCCCCCCTGCGGCCACTAACGCTGCCACTTGGTGTCTCGGTCGATCGCCCCTCACCTTTGGAAGCCATCTCAATATCTGAAAATCTGACGAGATCAGCTGAAAAGATGATTAATGATGGCGCTCCCCTGCTCATTTTTAAACTGCTTCTGACGGGTATCCCGATCGCCAGGACCATTAATTCTAACACTACTACCGCGGGATACGCCACGTGTCATCGCCTCAGTGGGCGCTCGTGGGAAATGAAGAGTTCCGCTCCCTCATCGAAGAGGATCATTAATAACTTTGTTGCGCTCAGGATGCGCCCCCTTTCTCGGGACCAAACCCCTCCATTCGAATCATGTTACTTGAGGCTATATTCCTTACGTCCAAACTTGTGCGCCGGACCATCCAGCGCCTTGGCCGAGCATGCCAATCTTTACTTTGGACAAACCAAACTATCCTCATATCTTGGTCCTAGTCCGAGCTATCCTTATACCTCGGTTTCGACCGAGACATTTACTCAAGTCCGAACTAAATTGTCCAAAGAGCGCAAACGAGTCATAACTTGTTCACAATCGAAAGAAAAGCCAGAGACAAGAAGACTGGCAAAAAAGATAAACAAGTGGAGGCCAAGGACCGTTCATTGGGAATTTCAACCAAATGCATATATGAAAAACAAAAATACACAAACGGCCCTCAAGGATCAGAGGCTGGATCATTCTCGGCAGTGTCCTCAACAATATTCAGGGAGGCTTTGCTTGTTCCGCCCACTTCAAAAGTCGTCATTGTTCCTTCGGCGGTAGGCTTGGAGTGTCCTTCGGGAGCTGCAGCCTCACTAGAACCCAAAATATCATCAAGATCGACGTCTGAGATATCTTCATACTCGGCTTCTTCAGCCCCTAGGGTGCAGGCCTCGAAGGGTTCAACATCCAAAAAGGAGAGGTCCCATTCTGGATGCTCCCGAGATATTCTGGTTCGGATCTCCTCCGTGCCAAGCTGAAAAGCCTCGGCACAAGTCGCATCTTATTCACCCCGAAGCATGGTGAACCGCCTTTCAGCCTCGACAACTTGGCTCTGGAGCGAGGCAATTTGCTCCTCAGTCTCGGCGACCCGCCCCTCGAGCTCCGAGCTCCTCCGATGACTCGATGCCAGTTCTTCTTACAGACTCTCTAATTGACCTTGGCCTTCGAGCCTCTCCTTCTTCATCTGCAAACGCAGGGTTAGCCGACGCAACGGTGAGCCGATAGGAAGTTTAAAAAAGATGATATCATACCTCCTCCTCCTGTCGGGCTAATCTCCTGGTTAATTCCTCAACCTTGCCGAAGGCCCTCAGCTTGTCGGCCTTAACCAGCTTGATCCTGTCCTTGAGGACGTTGATCTTCGATTGCATACTATTGGCTTGTTCCCTAGACTGGGAGAGCTCATTATCAAGCTTGGCCAATTTCTCCTGATCCCATCTGATCCTGTCATCCTTGGTAACAATGCAATGATTCAGCTGCCGGATCTTCTCCTTTGACTCACTAAGCATTCGATTAGGCGATTCTTCTCGGCAACTTCTCTCCCCAGCCTGTCTCGACTTTCATCGAGCTGCTTCTTAGCAGTTTCCATTTCTTCGGTGCATCTGGATGTGACATGTGATAACTCCAAACATACTTCGTTATACCTCACTCGAAGCCCATATAGCTCCTTAACTTCGAGCCTTAATCTAGATACGTCGTCAAGGGCGGCCTGGTGAAGTCTCCTCGCCCTCGCCAAGTTCTTGTTGGTGATGTCCAGAACTCGCTCAAATTTGTCAGACGCTTCTACTCGCAATCAGAGCTCGGTACTGACTCTCTTGGCCTGGACGCTGGCCCCTGTCGCTAGGCTCAAACGCCAGCACAATGCCCTAGTGATCAGAGCGCTCTGCAAAACAAAACTCAAGTAATAATAAGAAAGTGCGATCAAGTTCACCAGAAAACACCCGATACTCTGGAATAGCAACTCACCCGGGAGGTGTAAGACCTAGCTAACTCTATAAGGATGGAATTGCCGATCTCAAGGAGAAGATGAACATCCTTCACCATGTTCCGTTGACCGAATGCGGCGTCGATAAGGTCCAAATCCGCAAACTCATTCATCGAGGAACCGACGCTCGGATACAATGCCGATTTCATCAGAGCAGAGAACGCCTCCTCGATAGCCGGGTTCAAACTTCCAGGCTGCACATCTGAGGGACCAGTCTGAGCAATCTTAGACTGAGAAGCCTTCAATCTCCTGACCTCCTTCAGCAAGAGTCTGGCCTACGATTCTTCGGATAACTCTGCCAGCCTAGGCCCCAATGTTCTCGAGGCTCTAGTGGGAGAGGCTTCGGCTGGAAGGTCATCATTCTGTCCTCTTCCCTCACCCAAAGGACCTTCTTCAATCATCGGCACCTCCTCCTCCTCCGCGAACTCCACCAAAGCCTCGATCTGTTCATCAGCTCCTCTAACTCCCTCAGGAGGAAGCTCTCCAGCAGGAAACTCATCCTAAGCCTCCGTTACCTTGGCCCAACATTACCGCCCTCTAATACCTCCGAAGGAAGCCCTTCAATGATAGGCTCATCATGAACTTCTGACGGAGCTTTGTCCGGGCTATCCACTATCTCCACCACCAGAGGACAAGGGATTTCGACAACCCTCTCTGAGTCCTCCTCCACCCTCTGCTCCCCGTCGTGACTATTACTCCCTCCTTCAACTGAGGGGACCCTCTCTTACTGCCGGCTCTCCCACATCCTCTTTCTTTGATGGTAAAGAGCGCAGACTAGCCCTGACTCTCCCGGCCTCCAGTGAGTGCTCTCCAGAAAGACGAACCTTCTTCTCAGACTTACACCTTTTGCACTACCAGCCTCTCTCGGATGCTTGCCCAACACTTTCTTTATACGGCCCTCAGCACAGATTTCTTGGCTGCAAGCACAGTAGGCAAACAATCAGATCGAGATGTACTCGCTCGAACAAAATCAATAGAGGGGAGAAAGAGAGGAACTTACCTCGCGGGTCAATGGGGCTAAGCCCAGCAGCAAAAAGAGCTTCTTCCGATAGCAGAACATGGGACGAGAACACTCGACCGTCAAGAAGGACCCCTAGGTCCTCCTCCTCTTGTTTAGATAAGGCTGATGCGCTTCCATATCCCTAACAGGGTTTCCCCATACCCGTGGGAAGCCGGAACCGATGTTCCCTTCGGTGATAAAGAATCGAACCTTCCATTCCTTTATGGACGATGGTTTATCCATGATCGTCCTGAATGACTTCCGAGGTCCGATATAGGATCACTCCGAGCTCCTCCTGAACATTAGGTGGTAACAAACACGAAACAGGGACAGAGTTGCTGTTACCTGAACCCTGTTGCACATCGAGATAAATCCGATGATACTCCGCCAGCTGTTGGGAGCCACCATTGTTGGGCAGATGTTGTAGAACCTCATGACCTCTTTCACTAAGGGGTGAAGGGAAAGTCGGAGGCCTGCCTTCATGCTATCTTCGTAAAGAAAGATCCCACCCTCCAGCTCTTGCGAAACCCTATGTTCGGGCTCCGGCAGCCGTAAAATGACATCCGAGGGAATGCCATATTTCTGGCACATTTTTTTCAAATCTTCAGCAGCAATCTCTGAAATCATGTCGCTAGGCCTCACCATGCTGTTGGTTGAAGGAAACACCGAGCAATGCTGCAAAGGAAAAAGGGGAATGGGATCCTCCAAGAAGGGACGAAAGGGCGCTACGAAATCGAATGGCGCTGTTTCGACTTTGCTTCTCCCCGAAGGAAACCACCTCAAAGAGAAGATAAGGCGTCTTGATCGGAATGCCCGGAAACCGTCGTAGGCATCGTGAAAACCGAGATTTACTATGTGTCACTTCCCCAACCGTTGCCCCCAGGAAGCGATGGTTCTGTCCTGTAAAGGCAAGGCGGCCGCGCAGCATTAATTAGGGCATCATTACGTGGGCTGTCAAATCCGAACCCATTCAGATCATGCCACTCGGAGTTATACTCCCTACGCCCAAACCTACGCTTCGAACTAGGGAGTAGGGGGCATGTATTGAGGGGCAAAATCGCTGTTGCATCAATAATCGTGCAAAGGGTTAGAATCAACCCTGACTCCCGCTTGTGTGCGATACCCACTAGGGATGAGTTGGCCTCAGTGGATCGGGGCGCCTTAATCCCCTTAGCGAGCCAGGGATTCCCAAGACGTGGATCCCATCTCTCGGTCTCAGCCAAGCTATCCTTATCTCTCAGCCTCAGCCGAGCTATCCCATCTCTCGGTCTTAGCCGAGCTATCCCTGCTTCTCGGCCTCAGCCGAGCTATTCCTATCTCTCGGCCCTAGCTGAGCTATTCCTATCTCTCGGTCCTGGCCGAGCTATCCGTTATGCCTCGACCAAACTCAGGCGCTCAAGCACCTCCGCGAATCCGGCGTGGGAGAGTTTAAATTCGTAAGATTCAAACAGAAATCATGCCCGAGAGTGGCCTAGGACCCGCGAGAGTGGCCTAGAGCCATGGAGCCTACACAATCACCAAATCTCGAGGCATCAACCGGCTCTCCCAGTCATCGATCCTCTAACCATCAAGATGCGAATCTTACTGACCTCATAATAAACTGGATTCGAATCCTAACGACTTTCGGACCCACGACGCCCCCTAGGAATCAGGTGATCCTCTATAAGTAGGGCCATCTCCCGGCTCCTCAGGTATGCGTACTGGCTTACTGGCCTACCCTCCTTCTGCTTCTGCTCACCTTCTTTCCGCCATTAACGCTCTGCTCAGAGCTCTCGAAAGGCCACCCCTAGAGAGACTCTTCAGCGAGAGCTTTCTTCTCTTGTTTGTTGATTGCCGATCCTCGCTGACTTGAGCGTCGGAGGATCTTCCGTGGAGGGCCACCTTCAATACCTCTAGCGTGAGGACTATCTTGCAGGTCCACCCAGAGGGAGCCCGATCGCATCCGAGTCGAAGAACGAATTTCAGCAGCAACAATATACATAAAATCTTAAAAATCTTAAAGTCTTAGTTGGTTAATATTCACCCCATTTTTTTTTTTTTGGGGTATTTGCAAAATTTTAACTTGCATCGTACGGTAAATTTTGAGGTGATTGATGCAAAACGTATAGCAAACACAACAATAAAACTTAAATGAGCCGAGCCTCTCATATATCTAAAGATAGTTGTGTAGTTAAAATTTCTTAATATATATTATAATTTATTTAAAAAATAAATATAATATTGATATACTTTTATGTTGTCCATTGAAATACACCAACAACAAAGCCAAGCCCTAACATAATAATTTCTAGCCCTTGAAAAATCTTGGTCCCCGACCCCATCTCGAGCAGTATATATATATATATTCGGTAGATGGAGGCTAAGCATATAAATAAAGAAAGAAAGATAAAAATTCCCACCCTGTGCAATAAAATAAAAAAACCCTCCCCTCAAAATAAATAAATAACTCAAGGAAGGAAAACAAATAAAACCTACCTCGCAAGTCGCAATCTCTACAACCTTTCCTTTTCGGCTGGGCTTGTGCCAGCCCGCCTCTCTCTCTTCGGCTATAGAGAACCGAATCCCTTTTTATGCTTCACGCCATGGACCCTGTTCTCCTTTCTACGGCACTGGGGACCCCCTCGGCGCCCATATCTCCCTCGGGCTCCCTCCCACCCATCCGCGCCTCGCTCTCCTCCAAAGAGAACGTCACCGACTCCTCCGAGGACGACGAGTTCGCCACCGCCTCCGACCCCGACGAGGGGGCCGCCGATTCCGCCATCGCCGTGTTTAAAGGCACCGCCTTGACGAGGTGGGCGTCGATGCCGGTCGCTGAGCTCTCCGCCGATGTTGACGCCGAGGGGGGCCTCAGCGATGAGGGGGAGGACGCAAATGGCACAACCTCCGCTGTCGCTGGGGTTTTCTTCCCGGATCAAAACCCTAGCTTGGTGGATAAAGGCATCGTCAGAGCTGCCGAGGGGGATGAGCGGCTACTGAAGACTAAAGGAAACCCTAAGTGGGAGGAGAGTTCTAAGGATGAGGATAACCATGTTTTACCTAACGCCCACCTGGGAAACCCGATCAAGGATGGGGATTTTTCGGCTGAAACAACTGGTTCCTTGGGTTCGGATGAAAAAGATGAGAACCTGAAAGCTGGGTTGGAAGATGCCTCAAGCTGTCCTATCAAAGAAGCAGCGGACTCCCAGCCGGCGGAGGCTGAGCCTGATGTTGTTGCGGTAGAGAAGGATGGAGTGGAAGAAAACCCTGAAAGGGCAGCCGAACCAGCTGTTGGGGAGGTGAAAATTAGCGTTGCTGATGTTGCCGATTCCGTGCAACATCCAGAATGCGTAAGTGAACCTCCTTCCAAGCCCCTTGAGAATGATTCATCCGAATCCAGTGTTGGTGTTGGTGGTGAAGAAAAGAAAGAGGATTTGAATGGGATCCTTGTTCCTGTGAATTCTGAGTTAGTTCAGGCTTCTGCGGAGAAGCTTGATGGCGGGAATGTTTGCTCTGATGCTGTTGCTGCTGTTGTGGAGGTCGGGAAAGATGATGTTTTGGATAAAAGCTCCGAACTTGTGGATCCTGAGGTAGCTGAGGACTCTGATGCTAAGCCTGGTGCTGAGAACGATGGTGAGTCTGCCAATCTGAGTGGTGAAATTGAGGATGATGACAAGGTGATCGCTGAATCAGAACAAGCTGCGGGGGAATCTGAGTCCGAAACCAAAGAACCAGGGCCAGAGTTGGCTGTAGATACTGGTGATTTTATTGCAGCTGATGAGGTGGATACATTGCCATCTTCAATCGCTGAGGATTCTACCAGCAGGGAGAAAACTGGTGAAACCCTGTTGTCTATTTCTGTTTTGGAACGAGAAGTGCGACCTAGTGCTGACGTTTCTCAAGTGGCAGATGGCAATGAATACATGGCGCAGAATGAAGCTGAAGAAGAAGAGGAGACCATGGTATCTGATGGACTTGCAAGGGTTGCTATCCTGGAAAGCTCTGAAACTGCAAAACAGATCATAAAAGAATTGGAGGAAGGTTCTTCGAGCAGTAGTACCCATTCTGGTATGGACAGTATAAGGGATTACTCTCGCAACATGGACGAACAGGTTGCCGCAAATACTGATGAGGAGGTGGACGCTGATGAGGAAGGTGATGGGAAGGAAATTTTTGATTCTGCTGCCTTAGCTGCACTTCTCAAAGCAGCTACTGGTTTGGACTCCTCAGTCTCTTCTCTCAGACCTGCTCCTCCCCGTCGACCTAATATATTTAGTTCTTCAGAACTGGCAGTAGCAGCTGAACCTGAGAATGACATGACAGAAGAAGAGAAGAAGTTGCATGAGAAGGTTGAACTGATAAGAGTGAAGTTCCTCCGCCTTGTTCAAAGATTAGGGCATTCTCCTGATGACACGGTGGCTGCCCAAGTACTTTACCGTCTAACCCTTGAAGAGGGAATTAGACGTGGAAGGCAAACAAATCATGCCATTAGCGCTGAGAATGCTAGAAAGAAGGCTTTGCAGCTTGAAGCCCAGGGGAAAGAGGATCTTGACTTCTCTTGTAACATTCTAGTCCTTGGGAAGACTGGAGTGGGCAAGAGTGCAACCATAAATTCTATTTTTGGCAAAGAGAGGTCACAAACCAATGCATTTGAACCGGCAACAGCGTTTGTGAAGGAGATTGTTGGAACTGTTGACGGTGTTAAAATTCGTGTTATAGACACTCCAGGACTCAGAGTTAATGTTATGGACCAACCATCAAATATGAGGGTCCTTTCATCCATAAAGAAGTACACAAAGAAATGCCCACCTGATATAGTTTTGTATGTAGACCGCATGGATGCCCAGACACGGGATTATAATGATTTGCCTATGCTGAGATCCATTACTAGCATTTTGGGTTCATCCATATGGTTTAATGCTATTGTTGCTCTCACACATGCAGCTTCTGCTCCTCCAGATGGGCCTAATGGTTATCCATTGAGCTACGAGGTGTTCATATCTCAGAGATCACATGTTGTTCAACAATTGATACGGCAAGCAGCGGGGGATATGCGCCTGATGAATCAGGTTGCTCTTGTTGAGAACCACCGATCTTGCAGAAGGAACAGGGAGGGCCAAAGGGTTCTTCCCAATGACCTAAGTTGGAGACCTCAGCTACTGCTCCTGTGTTACTCCTCAAAGATATTATCTGAAGCTCATTCTCTTTTGAATCTTCAAGATCCTTCTCCTGGAAAGCTATTTGGATTCCGATATCGTTCACCACCACTTCCTTACTTGTTGTCTTCACTCTTGCAGTCTAGAGCACACCCGAAGTTATCCACAGATCAAGGGGGTGACAATGGAGATTCTGATATTGACTTGGACGACTTGTCAGATGCTGATCAAGATGAAGAAGAAGATGAATATGATCACCTGCCACCCTTTAAACCCCTGAGGAAATCTCAGATTGCAAAGCTTACTAAGGAGCAAGAAAAGGCCTATTTTGATGAGTATGATTACCGAGTCAAGCTTCTTCAAAAGAAACAATGGAAGGAGGAGCTTCGAAGATTGAAGGAGTTGAAGAAGAGAGGGAAGAGCTGTCAGGATGCTTTTGGTTATGGTGAGATGGTGGAAGATTATGATCAGGATAATGCCCCTGCAGCTGTGCCAGTTCCATTGCCTGATAGAGTATTGCCAGCTTCTTTTGACTGTGATAGTCCTACATACCGATACCGGTTCCTGGAGCCAACCTCACAGCTTTTAGCTAAGCCTGTTTTGGATACGCATGGTTGGGATCATGATTGTGGCTATGATGGGGTTAGTCTTGAAGAGAGCCTAGCTGTTGCTGGAAAATTTCCTACTGCAGTATCTGTTCAGCTCACCAAGGATAAGAAGGAGTTCAGCATCCATTTGGATTCATCAATTTCAGCCAAGCATGGGGAGAATGGTTCCACACTTGCTGGGTTTGACATCCAGACTGCTGGGAAGCAACTTGTTTACATTCTCCGTGGCGAGAGCAAATTCAAGAATTTGAAGACGAACAAGACTGCTGCAGGAATGTCTTTTACTTTCCTGGGGGAAACTGTAGCATCTGGTGTGAAGATTGAGGATCAGCTTTCTGTGGGTAAGAGGGTGAGTCTGGTTGTGAATGCTGGTGCTATCCATTCACAAGGTGACACAGCATATGCAGCAAATCTGGAGGCACGCCTCAGGGACAAGGACTATCCAATCGGCCAAACACTTTCTAACTTGGGATTGTCACTCATGAGATGGCGTGGTGACTTGGCTTTGGGAGCAAATTTGCAGTCTCAGTTCTCAGTTGGGAGGAACTCCAAGATGGCTGTTTGTGTTGGCCTGAACAACAAGCTGAGTGGGCAGATCACTGTCAGGACTGCCACCTCAGAACAACTTCAGATTGCAGTACTAGGCATCCTTCCAATTGCTGTCTATATTCTTAGGAGTCTGCGGCGTGGTGACTCAGATGCTTATTAGTTAGGTCAAGAGAGTAAAACTCTTGCAGTCATTTTTGATGTTTTTTTCTATTATATCTGGAATAATTATTTACTTCAGTATTTCAGTTATGTAGCTTTTGCTGTTAGTTCTTTAATTCATAGCTTCTAAGGATGAAGAAAGTCTATTGGATTCTTGAGTTGGGAATAGAGCAATGGGCATTGATGTCTTATGAGATTTGGATTGTATGTTGTACAACTCAACTCAACTCTTCTAAGCCTTTCCCAACTACATGGGGTCGGCTACATAAATCTGCTTCCTCCACTTTGCTCTATTCAAGACTAAGTTGACATTTAAATTATAAATAGTTATATCTTTTTTAATTATTTCTGTCCATGTTAGTTTAGGTCTACCTCTATCCTTACCATGAATTCTTAAAAGATCACTCTTTCTAACTGGAGCATCTAAAGGTTTACGTTGTATATGTCCAAACCACCGTAATCGATTTTCTCTCATTTTATCTTCATTAAGGTTACTCCTATCATTTCTCTTATATGTTTATTTTTAATTCTGTCTTTTAAAATTTTACCACATATCTATCTTAGCATACACATTTCTGTTATACTTAATTTATTCACATGTTATTTCAATATTGCCCAATACTCTATTTCATATAGCATAGCTGGCCTAATAGTAGTTTTATAGAATTTTTCTTTCAATTTTAATAGGATGCAAGCACTCCAATTAATCCATCCTGCTTTAACTCTATGATTCACATCTTCACCTATTTCACCTTCTTTCTGGATAATTGATTCCAAATATCTAAATTTTTTACTCCTTGATATCTCTTGGCTTGCAATCTTTATTGTTTCTTCATTTATATTTTTACTCCCACTAAAATTACATTTCATATATTCAGTTTTAGTTCTACTAATCTTAAAACCTTTAGATTCTAAAGCCTCTCTCCATATCTCTAGCTTAGCATTTATTCCAGATTTAGTTTCATCACTATATCATCTGCAAATAACATACACCATAAGATATCATTTTGAATATATTAGGTTAATTCATCCATAACTAATACAAAAAGATACGGACTTAAGGCAGATCCTTGATGTAAATCTACAGTAATTTGTGTGTTGCAAAACTATTTTTTTATTTTCTTATTAAAGATAGTGGTCTTTTATTCTAGTAAGCTTATATCGTAACTTAAATATATCCACATTGCCATGGTTTATCTGCTAATATTAATTTATGTTAATTTAATATCTTTCCATCCTGTACCCTTCGGTTCATCTAATTTTTCTCCATTTGATCCCTTTAGAAAACAAAGGAGTTTCCCTTAAAAGAACTTGAAAATATTGATGTTTCTGAACATTCTTCTACGATTTATGTTATTGGAACTGCATTTTAGGGTAGGCATGCATAGATGGATCATCAAATGATTGTCTATAGATATTTTAAAAACAAAATCAATGGACTCTAGGGTACTATTTTGGCCTAAAAAGCATTGTGTTGTTTATATATTCCTTTTGCAACATTTGCTTCATCAATTAAACAACCAGTATATTACAGCAGTATCTATAGGTGTATCATGGATCATATTTCTCAAGCATTAGCTCATCCATAGGTAGATGATGTTAGGGGTGAAGTTTTAATAGTGCACGTCCTATTGAATTACTTTGCAACTAGCAAATCTTTCGCTGCTCCTTTTCTCCATATATTTTTCTTATGTTTTATATTTCCAAACATAAAGAAAATAGCTAAACAGAGAGGAGCCAATTATATATAGCAGCCTCAGAAGCCTTGAGATTGTTCTAGAGTGAAGGAATGACCTGGTTTAACCTGTATATCATCAGCATCAAATAATCAGGTCTTTTGCTTCAGATCATTCGAGAGATATAGTTTTCAATTGATGTAGCATATTACATTGATCTTCTTTCAATTTATTATTCTCATAAATAGACATGTTATAATTTTTATTTCTCACATGTAAAACATTGTCTTTTGTCTGTGTATATTTCTTGTCAGTGAGAATCATGGTGTTAATTGTGTTGCTATGTGTTTGAATGAGAGTTGCAATTTTCCTCTCGTATTTCATTTTGTTAACATGCATCTTCGTTGCATAAGGTATTATTTTATCACACCTATCTTCAGCTTCAGATTTTTGAATTTCATTCCAGTCTTTTCAAAATTCTAATGTCAAGGTCACAGCTCTACCCTGTTTTGCAGATCTAACATACTGCATTTAGCTTCTTTTGTTTATCACATGCAATAATTGGTCTTTTGTGTGTCTGTTAATAAATGAGAATTATGGTGCTAATTGTGTGGGTATGTTTTTGACTGAGAGATCTGCAAAGATTTTCTTCCCCTTATTTTGTTTTACTAACAAACTTCTTAGTCTTATAGGGTGTTAGTTTTATCACCCTTGTTTTCAGCTTTAAATTGTTGAGTTTCATTTCAGAGTCTTTTAAAGAGTTCTACTGTCAAGGTCACATATCTACCCTCTTTTTCTTGCATCAGTCTCCCATTGTATATTTCAATTTGTGAAACAAAACTTTCCATTACAACTATTATCATTTCAACAATCAGCTTTCAGTTTCTTTCCTTATCAAAAGGATGAAATAATCATCATGTTTTTCCATTAGATGAGTCAGATAAGATTGCCATCTGTGGACTTGTATCCAGCACTGCCTGAGATTGCCATCCGTAGACCTGTATCCAGCACCATAATATTATGCCATAAAACTATTAGTAGAACAAAATCCATAGAAGGGTCTTCCTCATGGAAATCTACTCCGACAACTTTTATTAGCCTTAAATTTTTTTAGTTTGAAAATGTTTAAAATAGACAATATGTATTAAGGTACAAAGCTGAAAGTCCATCTTCGATTTATGTTGATATCTTGCATCTGAGTTTAGTGCCTTCAACCTGCAGTTTAAGTTTTTGGTGGTCCTTAAGTTTTATATATTAATGACCACAAACTCTTGTGCCTGTGGAAATTTAATGGCCAAAGTTGATCTCAATTTACCAAAATGATGTAACTTAAACTAAAGAATCCATTAATAGGTTTAAAAGGAGGTGTAGGAAGCAACATTGAGCTGTGAAGAAATGCTTCCTATTCATGCTTCAGATTTCTTCAATCCCATGTCCCTAGATTGTTGCTGTTACAACCAGAAGATAAGGTAGTCTCCTGACGCAGCATCATGGAGGTCAGAGACTGAATATCAGTTCTTATAGAAAAGTGAAGGAGAGGACAGTGAAACAATGGCATAAGGTGCTAGATAAAAGAGTCTTCAATCAATGTTTTATTTGATAAATGAGTTCTTTCGTTACAAATCTGGACTGTTTATAGGGTCTTGTTTATAGAAATAGAAAACATATATCGCACTTGTACAATTCTAACAACTACAGTATTTAGTTTACTTAGCAGCAAATAACTTCTTCACCTATGAATCCAAAAGATAACCTTTACTTTCATGTCAATTACTTATTACCATATTCCTAGCTAATAAAATGCATGTCATAGTTTGAGTACCTTCACACACAGCAATCAACGATAGCTTTTCCACATTACTTTTGGATCAATTTTATTCACTTGGTTTTCTGAGAAACATTGATAGCAAACCTAGATTTAAAATGTCATGACAGTTCTGTTTATACATTAAATGACAGCACCCCTTCCCAATACACCGTGAGATTAGGCATGCCAGGCACGGCCCAGGCCCATCGTGCACGGCACGGTAAAAAAAAATTCAGCTGGCACAGTTCAGTAAAAAAAAATTTAAATTTGGCACGGCCCGTGACCCATCAAGAAATGGGTCATGGGCCGTGCCTGGCACGGCCCTTCTGGGCCATTTTGTGGGACGTGCCAGCTGATTCAAGCCATGATCCTGATTGGCGATGATCGATCGGACCGTTGCGATCAATCCGATCGGAGACGATCCGACGGTTGCGATCGATCCAAGCCATGATCCCCATCTGGGATGATCGATTCGACGGTTGCGATCTATCCCATCGGCGATTATCCGACGGTTACGATCGATTCAAGCCATGATCCCGATCGGCGATGATCGATCCGATGGTTGCGATCCATTCGATCGGAGACGATCCGACGGTTGCGATCGATCCAAGCCATGATCCCGATCGGCGATGATCGATCCAACAGTTGCGATCTATCCGATCGGAGATGATCCGACGGTTGCGATCGATCCAAGCCATGATCCCGATCGGCGATGATCGATCGGACCGTTGCGATCAATTCGATCGGAGACGATCCGATGGTTGCGATCGATCCAAGCCATGATCCCCATCGGGAATGATTGATCCGATGGTTGCGATCTATCCCATCGGCGATGATCCGACGGTTGCGATCGATCCATGCCATGATCCCGATCGGCGATGATCGATCCGACGGTTGCGATCCATCCGATCGGAGACGATCCGATGGTTGCGATCGATCCAAGCCATGATCCCGATCGGCGATTATCGATTCGACCGTTGCGATCAATCCGATCGGAGATGATTCGACGGCTGCGATCGATCCAAGCCATGATCCCGATCGGCGATGATCGATCCGACGGTTGCAAACCATCCGATCAGAGACGATCCGACGGTTGCGATCGATCCAAGCCATGATCCCGATCGGCGATGATCGATCAGACCATTGCGATCAATCCAATCGGAGACGATCCGACAGTTGCGATCGATCCAAACCATGATCCCCATCGAGGATGGTCGATCCGACGGTTGCGATCTATCCCATCGGCGATGATCCGACGGTTGCGATCGATCCAAGCTATGATCCCGATCGGCGATGATCGATTGGACCATTGCGATAATCCGATCAGAGATGATCCGATGGTTGCGATCGATCCAAGCCATGATCCCCATCGGGGATGATTGATCCGGCGGTTGCAATCTATCCCATCGGTGATGGTCCAACGGTTGCGATCGATCCAAGCTATGATCCCGATCGATGATGATCGATTGGACCGTTGCGATCAATCCGATCGGAGACGATCCCACGGCTGCGATCGATCCAAGCCATGATCCCGATCGGCAATGATCGAGCCGACGGTTGTGATCGATCTAAGTGATGATCCCGATTGGCGATGATCAATTCAACAGTTGCGATCCATCCGATCGGAGATGATCCGACGGTTACGATCGATCCAAGCCATGATCCCAATCGGCAATGATCGATCGGACCGTTGCGATCAATCCAATCGAAGACGATCCGACAGTTGCGATCGATCCAAGCCATGATCCCCATCGGGGATAATCGATCCGACGGTTGCGATCTATCCCATCAGCGATGATCCGACGGTTGCCATCGATCCAAGCCATGATCCCGATCGGCGATGATTGATCCGACGGTTGCGATCCATTCGATCGAGACAATCCGACAGTTGCGATCGATCCAAGCGATGATCCCGATCGGCGATGATCCGACGGTTGCGATTGATCCAAGCTATGATCCTGATCGACGATGATCGATCGGAGACGATCCGACGATTGCGATCGATCCAAGCCATGAACCCGATCAGCGATGATCTATCCGACGGTTGCGATCGATCCGATCGGAGACGATTCGATGGTTGCGATCGATCCAAGCCATGATCCCGATCGGCGATGATCGATCCGACGGTTGCGACCCATCCGATCGGCGATGATCCGGTGATTGCGATCTTTCTATTTTTTTTCTTCTTATTGTATTATGTTCTGGAGGTCAGGCCTAGCCCCCCTCCCTTTTGTTCTATTTTGATTTTAAATTAATAAACTGGTAGGGGTCTATGCCAAACCCTCCACCATTAAGGTGGTTGTATATTAATAAAATTTTTTATTCCTAATAAATATTTAATTTATCAAAAAAAATATTCATTTTACAAATTTTTTTTATTTGAGCCGTGCACGGGCCAGGCCTCGGGTGAGCCATGGGCCGTGCCGGCCCAGGCCCGTAATGGACCGTGCCGTGCTGGGCCAATAGAAAAAATTTTCTAGGCCCGGCATAGCCCGGTACTATAGCAGTACTGGGCCGTGCCTGGCACGGCCCAGTGCCGACCTCTACGTGAGATTGTGCCCTAGAAGACCAATTGCCATCCACCTGAAACTCCTCGGAACCAGCCAAAACATCCTCCAGTATTGATTGAGGCTATTGGAAGATTCTTATCACCATGCTTAAATTCAGCACCTTCTAGCAATTGCTTTCCTTTCACTAGTTTGAGTCCTTATGTTTTACCAGGACTCTACATTATCAATCATTTTCCTCGCTTAATTAACATCCAGTTGGCATTATCAAAACCTTGGTCTTCATCCATTACATAATTACACATAATTAGCATTATGGTGATCCAATTTCGATGATCAAATGCCCCCTAAAAGTACTAAGCAATTAAGCCTTTGATGAGAATCCTTCTTTTATGTCAAAAGTCAGAGGATGAGATACTGCATCCTTCGCTAATGTTCTCAGCTTATGCAGGGATTCTCGTTGCGAGGATTTAAGAGCTTCGGACCATCTTTCCAACCCATGGTAGGCAAATTATTTGTTTAATTATTAGCTGATGGCTCCGCCATTAATTCATGTTCATGGTGTTAGAGATGCCGACATTTCCCAATCCATCACTCTTTTCTTTTCTTGCGCTTGCTTTAGTTTTACTAGTTTGTAGGCAAACCATATATTAATTATAATCAGAATAAATGAGTTGGACTCGTATGATCATTGAACAACAAAAATCAGACACCAACAATAAAAACAAAAGAAGGCTGCATTAAAAAAGCCTAAGCTGCTATCTAACTCCATTAAAACGATAGCTTTGTCACGTTAAATTATCTTGATCATAATATATAGATTAAAGTGCTAATAACGGGCTTGGACGAGCCCCAGGCACAAATAGCAGCCAGTGTTCAGAGACTGTTTCAGGTAGAGATGGTAAAAACTGGACTCAACCTGCGAATTCAAATCTATCCAAATTAGGGTTTTATTTTTTAATCCAAACTCGAGGTGATTCAAAAGTTTTAGAATCGGATCAAATTATTTGGATGACGAATGATCTGAAAATAATATTTAGATAAGATGGTGCCATCGTGGTCCTTTTTCCATACCCCACCTTCAGACCTAGCTGTTGCCAACAGCATTAAAATGTGAATAATAATAATAATAATAATAAATCATATTTCAAGTAAAGCTTTCATAGGTATCCTTGCAAAATGAAATAACCATATAACTTTTAAGGGTTAGAGGCAGAGAAGACCTTATGCGAGCTTTCTTTGGCTCCCTTACTCCTTTTTTTTTTTTCTTTTCTTTTTAAATTTTCATTAAATAGGGGAGAAAAAGGACCAGATTTGATGAGGACTTTAGACACATTTCAAGCAAGTCATATGGAAATCTTTCCTCCCTTCTTATTCCCCTTTTTCTTTTTCTTTATCATATCTAAAAGTAGGCAAAAGAAAGATTAAAAGGTGAGGGATCAGGCTAAAATTTTGTATTTTAACATTATTGCTACAAATGTAAGAATGATCTTTGCATTATAGGAGAAATCATAATTTTTGATGATTATGTAGTTTTAAAAGTAAAAAAAAAAAGTTCAAAAATTCTATAAAATTAATATCTTGTTTGGAGATATGTATGCATTTGTTATCTCAATTTGATAGCAAGTTATTTAAATTTGGACATGATTATGGCTACCTAAATCTAAACTAAAATTTAAATAATTTTAAAAATTAAATAGTAATTAATGCATACGGGAGGGTTGAAAATATATGTAGTATATTTGATAGAATTCTACACTGATCCAAATTAAAATTTAATTTCTTATATATTATAATTAAATATTAATTTGTTATTTAAAATTATTTTATGAATGTTAAATATAAAAATGAAGCAATTAATATTATGTATAGATAATTGATAATACTAAATGTTGACTAAAGGATCCTAAGCACCAATAGGAATAATGAGTGAATGCCAATTGACTCAATCTTACGAAGAGGATAATTCATATTCTAACTGATTCTCTTGCAAAAATAAAAGAAAAGTATAATGAGTGTTGAAGACTGCTTGACTAAGACTCTTCAATCTTCAAGTCAATGAGGAAAAAGAAATGAAAACACTAATGACAAACCTTATATCCATCTCACTTCAAGAAGAGGGAGGAAGTGTGAGAGGTCGATGGTTGTGGATAATAAAATGAGAGATGAAGGAGAAGAAAGAACTTGGAAGATTGGAGAGAGAAAAAGGCCCTTTCCCTTTAAGAGAGGGTCCTTCTTATCAGTGGGCTCTCATCCTAGTGCTCAAAGTGGTTCCAGCGATGATGGCATGTCTACCTTCGACAATGAGTTTGGTGATGAGACTATTCCAACTTTTATGGGACATACTCCTAGCAAAGGGATATGCGTGGAGAGGTTATTGCCTAATCTTGTTTGTAGGTTTGACAGGTAAGAGGCTAGAAATGATACTAGCCATAGCCCTCTAATATTATCCAATCATAGCAGGTTGTGGTAAGGTAACATGGAGTTGTGTCTAGAGGCCAACTTGGCACTAACTTAACTTGGCTCCATCAAATACGCCTGCTCTCGAGACTGAGGAGGCATACTTAAGAAAGGGAGTATCTGAGCTAGCATCAAATTTACATAGAATGAGGTTATCCTTTTGAAGCAGGCTTGTGGGCCTCTTTTAGCATGTTAAGGCTTGGTCTTATAAACTCATTTAAGAATATTTAACGAAGGACTTCTGCAAGCTCTCTTTTCTCTCATAAGTAAGAGTTCTTCTAAGCTTTGGTCCTATTTTATTCTCTTCTTTAGGCTGCACAAAGGCACTTATTAAGCTGAGGGTGTCAATTATGAGGCTCTTCAATAAGAAGTTAATGAGTCACTTCCTTAGGATCTAGTGGTGATGATCAAGCCATATTGATTGCAGAGGCCACATGTTACCTTCAGAGCCCTTTTAGCAGGCTCAGGCTTTGTACCTTTTCTTTTCTTCTTTTCTTTTTTATCCTAAAGGAGAAAGGGCAGTGCCATATTCTTAAATCAGGCATAGGATTGGCAACTCATGGGTTATGGTTTGTGCTTTTAAAAGTAAATGCCTTAGCCCTTTAATCGCTCTTCTATAGTGTCTACTTTGGTGCTCCTAAAACTTTTGGGTTTTTCGATTCCTTTGGTGCTTTGCAAGCATGTCTTGTTTTCCTTGATCTTCCTTTGGCAAAAGTTTCTCATTCTTTCCCCTTGCATAAGTGACAATGTTGGTTCTTAAGGCTCATTACTTTGCTAAGAATGGATCGTCCAAGATTTTTGCTAGCCCAAATCCGAAAGCATTTTGCCAAAAAGAAATAATAAAAGGGTCTAGCTAGGGGAAATAATTGGCGAGGTTTTGGTATCACTTGGTCCTCATCCCCCATAGTCCAGGAAGGTGGCACTTCATGTGAAGGGGCTGCCTCCATCCGCATCAAGAGGCATCTCCGCTTCAGCAACATCTTTTGCTCTATCATTTGAGTGGGAAAGTTTTCCTCCTTTGGGATCCTTCAGGTCCTTGCAGATCTAGATCAGGCCTTCTCGTTCATGACTCAAGCATCTCTTCTTCATCATCCAATAAATGTAATCATTGCTTGAGCAAACCCATAGCCCGTCCCTCTTTTGATTGCCTCAATACTAGTGTACGACATGCTCCACCCAATTTTTTTAAAGAGACTGTGCAGTGCAATATAGTGGCATATATTGTAGCCGCCAATATGATACTCCCAATAGACTATAAGGGCTCTTTCATATCAAAAATTGGTGAATGTCACCCTTTCCTCATGCATACTTTCCATTGGATGCATGCTCATCCTCTTTGAGCGGAATTGCCATATGAGGTCCTTCTTATTCAAGGTTGAGGAGATGAAGAAGAGACTTGATGGCATGTGCTAAGAGGTTAGGAGGGCCAAAATAGCAAATATGGTGGAGGTGAAGAGACTTATGGCTGAGGCCATAGGGCTTGTGGTGAAGTTGGTGGAGGTGGACCCTAAAATGATAAGGGTTGAGGCCAGGGTCATAGAAAAGAGGCCAAGATTATTGGATTTGAGGCTGAGGTGCTAGTTACTGAAGTCAACGTAACAGAGGTTTAAGCAAAGGTGGTTCTAGTTGAGGAATGCTAGCTTTAGCACAAAGGGGGCAGTGGAGGAATTCTAAAGGATTACTCCATCAAAGCTTTCTTCATGACACGATAAAGTATTATGGTGAAGATCATAGCCAAGTAGCTCATTTTCAATTTCACCATTTTGGAATTTGTCGAGGGAGACCATTGGGTGGATGTTTGAGGTGATTCATACCATCACCTTAAATCATCAATAAGCTATAGTGATAAAGGGTGCATCACTTGTAAAATGGATTAACTTAAATCAAAACTTAAATTCTTTCATAGCCAAGTAGCCCATTTTCAATTTCACCATTTTGGAGTTTGTCGAGAGAGACCATTGGGTGGATGTTTAAGGTGATTCATACCATCACCTTAAAACATCAGTAAGCTATAGTGATAAAGGGTGCATCACTTGTAAAATGGATTAACTTAAATCAAAACTTAAAATTTTTTATATTTGGCCTATAATAAGAAAGACAGGTAGGGCTTATAGATTCAAAATGCATCGTCTCTAAAGAAACTTTTAAATGAGTTAATTTGGATAAAAATTCAAAACTTTTCATATTTGGCCATTGACAAAAAAAAAAAAAAATGCAAGTAGGGCTTATAGTTGGAACTTCTAATGCATTATCTCTAAAGAAACTTTCAAATAAGTTGACTTAAGAAGCAATCGAGAACTATCTATATTCAAACTTACACAAAAAGGCACCTGTAGCTAGGACTTTAAGTGCATCATCTTTGAGAAAATTGCTGAATAGGTTGATTCGAGCATTAACCCAAACAGTTTTCATATTTGGACTATGACAAAATAGCAAGTAGAGCTTATGATCTAAACATCAGGTGCATCAATTTTGAAGAAAACAATGAACTAGGTTGATTTGGGCACCAACTCAAAAATTTTCATATTTGGGTCATGACAAAAGCCTTAATAAGGGCCTACAGTCTAAACATTGAGTTTAATTCAATACTTTAATTTAGCCACTTGGTTCACCTAACTATGCAATCAAATTGAGGTGGGTATATGAGTTTGATTAGCTAATCTAATCCATGACACCCTCATCATTAATTGGGTTCAATTCATCAATTAGGTTCAATTGAGAACCAAATGCAACATTTCGGATAAATGAACAAATTTGAATATTAACACATAATTATTTATTGGGTCAAAATCATTACAATTGGGCCAAATCCAATACTCTAGCTCAGTCAATATGTCTAATTGACATAAATTGAGTTGATCTCATGTCTTTGACTTGACAAGTAAACTTGATAACCAACAATTAGGTTGAATTTAAGATTTGGGCTCAGTCAGCAAGTCTGATTACCAATGATGGGAACAAGTAGAATGTGGCTTAATTTGAAATCCTCTTATAGTATAGTTCAGGTATCTAGCTTGATCCTTTTGAATGAGACCCAATTATTGAATAAGTCAAATTCAATCTGGATAGATTCAAGCTAAAAATCCAATTGAGATCATGATATATGATCAAAAGAAAATAAAGAGATTATGATAACATCAAATTCAAATGGTTTAGTTGGTCTAAGGCACTAGATTAAGGTTTTGCCTCAAGAAGACATGGGTTAAATCTTACTCTAAACAAAATTTTTAACCCAAATCTCACTCTAAACAAATTATTTCAGCTTCATCTACTAAAATAAACAAATTATTTACTTTAAACTTACTAAAATTGAAATGATACCTGGATTCAAAATTCGAAATCATGGAAGGGAATCCAAATAAGGCATAAAATTTTAAATTTCAAAATAATTAAAACACATAGTTTTAACCTAAATCTCACTCTAAACAAATTATTTCAACTTCATTTACTAAAATTGAAATAGTGCCTTGATTCAAATTCAAAATCATGGGAGGGAATCCAAACAAGGCATAAAATTTCAAATTTCAAAATAATTGAAAAGAGTCCAAATTCAAATTATATGGTGATAGATTTTACAATTTCTAGAGAAGGAAGGCCAACTACCAGCCATCTCATGCCTTTTGAGTATAGAATTCCCCACACAAATTCCCCATCCCTCCCTCCAGCCCACACACGCAAACCTAAATCTCATGCCTTCGAGAGCGTTAACAGCCCCATGCGTCTCTTTCCTTCAGATTGGATTTCCCTACTTAACGCAAGGAAGGAAGGCCCCCCCATCTCAGCAAGGAATTAGTACATGCCTTCTTCCTTTATCTGTCCCATTCAATCAGCATATGCTTCCTTGTCAGCCTCAAATCAAATCACCTTCTTCCCTATCAGCCTCATCATATTCAAATTTAAATCTTGAATTTGTCTTGGAAACAAGGCATCTGCTTCCTTATGAGCCTCAAATTCAAATTTATATCTTGAATTTGTCCTGGAAAGCAAGGTATAATCACACACCTTCTCCATAATCCAATCAGCACCTTCTTCCTTATCAGCATCAAATTTGAATTTAAATCTTGAATTTGTCCTGGAAAGCAAGGTATCACACACCTTCTCCATAATCCAATCAGCACCTTCTTCCTTATCAGCATCAAATTTGAATTTAAATTTCACATTTGTCTTAGAAAATAAGGGAATTTTGACTTTATTTTCTTACTTATTAATCTCAGTGTCTCTTTTCTCTAGATTAACACCTTTCTTCCTTAGCTGACCTAATCAGCACCTCCTCAACATCAGCAACAATGTAGAAAAGAATCCCAAAGATCACATCGGTACATTATCTAAATAAATTCCTTATGGAGACAATTTTCTTAGAATGAGGATATATATCATGTGTATTTCCAAAAGATCATGATGCCCATGATCAACCAGGGAAATCTTAACGCATTGATTCAGCACCATGATTCAGCATTGTGTGTTTTCTCCCTCGTTTCCCTATACCTCAAAGGGCATCTTCGCTCGTGAAACTCCCCTTTGCTGGATGGAGATCAACAATCTCCCATGATCCTGCTTCGATTATGCCTTCTCTACATGATTCGAAAATCTTTTCTACCCATCTCTCAAAATGCCTAGGAGCGTGTGTTTCTCTTCAAAATAAAAGCCTTGTCTCCAAAAGGAAAGGCCCCAAGAATAGTCCCATCAAAAATAGTTCCACTAAGATGAAAAAAAGAAATATGCTATATGCTTATAACTTAAGTTCATCTGCCATCAATTAACATCCAACAATCTCTTGAAGCAACTATGACTAATAAGATTACATCACCATGGATCTGATCATCACGACTAACTTGGCAAGCATACAAGAGATTGTGAGGCAAGATTGAATGTTGAGACCTCTTCTTATTAATTTGATGCCTAAGTTTGTGTTAGCCTTCTCTCATCCCTTTATGTCTTTTATTTATTTATTTATTCCTTTTGTCAGTGTAGTAATATTTAACTATGCTACTTAAGCCACATGTAACTTAGTATTATCCATATAATAAGCTAAGGAAACACCAAATAACTCCTTAGACTTCTATCTTTATAATTTTAATTGGTGCCATCTAATTTGCATCTCAACTTGCCTATACTTTCCATGTAATGAGTTAGATTTGATCCAGTCCTCCATGAATTTACAACCTTTCCCTGTATCCCCTTCATTACTATTATTACCATCCAATTTACTCTTAGGTAGTGTTTGAAATAGGGGATAAGAGGGGATATCCCTTCTTATTCCCAAAAGCCATAACTATAAGGGATAGCAGAGAATAAAGTTAACCAAAGGGATAATTCATGGTTAACCATGATTAACCATGGGATATCCCCTCAATTTATTCTCTAGAGAATGCAGGAATAGCTGATTATCCCTCCAAATAAGAGTAAAAAAAGGTTATCCTATGGATTTACCTTTTTGCATTTGATATGATCAATGGGATAGCCAAGGGATATCCCTAGGGATAGCCAGGGGATAAACTCTATCCCATACACTTATCCATGGATAATATTTTTTCTATCAAACACTACCTTAGTCTTTTAAATGAAACTTACAGCATCCAACATTGCTAAAATATTGTCACAAGTTTGTTTGTTTCGAAGGCATCATCACATGCCTCCCTTATTTAATATAAATATACCTTAATTAATTTAACTAGACTCTTAAGCGAATATCAAGAGAAGCATTCTGCTAATGTGGGAATGTGGATGAATGGCAACATATTAAATTCATGTACAATTTGGCTATAATTATATTGTTACGCTCCAAACCCAATATTGGATCTAGGAGTGGCAACCCACCGCATGCTTAGCATGCAAAGTGTCCTGAAATATAACACTTAATAGTTAATACAAGGAGGGATAATAACTATATATCATCCAAATTCAAAGTATTCTTAATACAAACCATAATCATATGTTTCAGACTATATGCCAAAATACATAATTCAATGCGGTTACAACAAAGTATTGGATCCAAGTTACTCTGATAGCTGCTCCAACTATCCCATATCTCCATCTTCAGTTCCGTGGCTCTGAAAAACATTGTGAGATTTAAATGAGCTCATACTCAATAAGTAAGCAAACTATAATATAATGTAATTACTTTAAGCTTTTATCAACTCAAATTTTTCATAATAAACATCTGTCAAGCTTCCATATTTCAAATATATTTTACCATGTTATCAAAACATGCATCATATGCTCAAAATAATCTTTGGAAGCGAATGCTATATAGCATTTCAAGAATATACAATTTCAAATAAAACCACTGTACCACTGTATATAGCATGTAAAAATTATTTTTATACCAATGTCTCATGGCCACACACTATGTCCTCATAAACAGAACACCCCCTAGGGTGTAATACCCCTTCGGGTGTAACCTCCATAAATATCCCCTAGGAGTCAAGATCCTGGAACCAGCGTTATGAACTCATATCATATCATATCCTGTTACAACATACCCTAAGAGTGTGTGTCCTCCACATATTCCCCCTATGGAGGTGGGTTCCAGTGTCATGTGGCATAATATTGCCATATCCTGTCACAACACACCTCATGAGTGTGTGTTCTTCACATATTCCTCCTATGGAGTTGGGTCCTAGTGTCAAGTGAGTCATGCAACATATCACATCATATCATATCATATAATAGCGGACCATGATGGGACATATTATCATATACACAAAGTATCATTTTCATGTCATATTTGCCAAATAGCATGTATCGTTGCAAAAATGCGATCCATATACTTTTATAATTATAGTGATTTAAACATATCAAATACATATGTATATTTATAAAACCTTTAGCAATTTTAAAGATCATACCAATTGATCAGTCGTCCGCATAGATACCAAATTATTTGCAAAATATAATAAATAATAAACTAATCATAGTAAATGTTCACTTGCCAATAAGAGTACCAATCCATTTTCTTATTTTTCAAATAATGCAATATATATCAATATAACATTAAATACATAATTTTTATATTTTAATAATTTATGAAAATTATGATAAATGGCTTACTTACCTCAGTACGCTAATCCAAAAATATAATTCGGCTATTTAAGCACCTAGGTACCTACAACATCAATTTTTCAATTTTTAGTCTCCAAAATTAGCATATAAAAATAGCTTTTAAATTCTACCCAGTTTAATCTCGGGGCCAACTTGGGGCTTGAATATCTCCCAATATCTAAGCCCAAATGGAGAAATAAAAATACCCCAAGAAACTAGGATCAACACTGATTTAAGCCATATTTTATTTCTCCATTCTTGACCCAATACAGGGTCCAAAATGCGGTCCAAAGATGGCTCGGAGTCGGCCCAACAGGGCCCAAATCCAACACGGCCCACATGGCCCACGAATCCCTCATCTTCCCCACTCGGCTCCCCTGTTTCACCTGAAACAGGGGAAACTTGTGCCGGCGGCCAGGGGCGCCACCAGCCTCTCCCAGGGGTGGCCCGCTCGCTGAGGATCGGCCCGGAGCTGGCCGCGGCCGTGGCCGAGCTCCCTCTCTCTCTCTCTCCCTCTTTTCTCTCTCTTTCTCTCTTTCATTCATCCGTGGCACGAACCATGCCGGTGGCACGACTGGCCACCACAGTCGGCCAGACCTCCACTGGATGCTTGCCCACGCCGGTGGAGACCACCGGCTGCCGCCCAGGCCCGGCAAGCCGGCGGGCACTCCGTCGGGCCCGAACCAAGCCGTGGACCGGCTTGGTTCCGTAAGAAAGGAGGGCCACTGGGCGACCCTCCACAGCTCCTCTCCAGCCGCCTCGAGCGGCCGGACACTCCACCTCTCTCCCCCCTCCGGCCGCCTCGAGCGGCTGGGCACAATAACGGGAGTAGCTCCTTCCGATCTCCCTCTCAGCCGCCTCTCTCTGTTTCACTCCCGATGAATTCATGGAAGAGGGGGGCTTACTAGTGCTCGGCTGACAGCGATGGGTGGAGGGAGGAGACTCCTCTCTCCCTCCCCATTTATCCTGGCAAGAAGGGGGGGTGGAGAAGGAAGAGGCGGCACGCCGTCGCCATCGTGCTGTGCCTTCCTTCTCCTCCCTCTTTTCCATCCATTTTCACGTGGGGATTACATTCTCCCCTCCTTGTAAAAATTTTGGCCTCAAATTGCTGCACATTTAGAATTCAAAGTTTGATCATAGGATTATTCATCCTTCCATTTACATATACTAAGATACAAACATATAAGGATATTTCTTTTTCATTTCCTCAAGCTCCCAAGTAGCTTCCCTTCAAAATGGTTACTCCACTGAACCTTGACATAGGGAATGCTACGCCGTCTTAAAACTTGATCCTTGCGGTCCACAATACGCAAAGGATGCTCCTCATATGTCAGATCATTACTTAACTGCATGGGCTCAAACTGTATCACATGGTTGGGGTCAGAAATGTACTTTCTCAAATAGATACATGAAATACATTGTGTATCGCAGAAAGTACCGGAGGTACTATCAGGCTATAAGCTACCTCTCCTACTTTACTCAGAATCTCAAATGGCCCAATGTATCGTGGACTTAGCTTACCTCTAATCTTAAATCTCATTACATTTTTTGTTGGTGATATCTTCAGAAAGACATGGTCCCTAGTCTAAAATTCTAGCTCCCTTCTTCTCACATCAGCATAGCTCTTTTTTTGGCTCTGAGCTGTGCGGGGTTGTTCCTTGATCAACTGTACCTTCTCTACTGTCTGCCGAATCAGTTTAGGGCCCAATAATTTTCTCTCCCCCACATCATCCCAACATAAGGGAGATCTGCATTTTCTACCATACAGAGCTTCAAATGGAGCCATCTGGATACTGGCTTGGTAACTATTATTATAAGCAAATTCTACTAAAGATAAGTGGTTGTCTCAAGCACCACCAAAGTCTATTACACAGGCTCGCAACATGTCCTCCAGGATCTATATGGTCCTCTCAAACTGCCCATCTGTCTGGGAATGAAAGGTTGTGCTGAAGTTCAGTTTGGTTCCTAAAGCTCTATTCGAGAATTGGGACACAAACCTAGTATCCCGATCTGATCCAATAGATATAGGAATGCTATGAAGCCTTACAATTTGCTCAATATACATGTTGGTCAATCTCTCGCTGGAGATTCTAACCTTAAATGGCAAGAAATGGGCTGACTTTGTCAATCTGTCTACAATGACCCATACTGCATCATTGCTCCTGGGGGTCCTAGGTAGTCCAGTCACGAAATCCATAGTGATCTTCTTTCATTTCCATTGTAGAATCATCAGAGATTGAAGGGGTCCCGCAGGCCTTTGATGCTCAGCCTTCACTTGCTGACATACTAAATATTTCGCCACATACTGAGCAATCTTCTTTTCATTCCCTTCCGCCAAAAGTTTTCTTTTAGGTCTATGTACATCTTGTTTCCTCCTGGGTGTACTATATAGGGAGAGTAGTAAGACTCCCTTAGAATTTTTGCTCTTAGTTCCTCCACATTTGGCACACAGAGCCTATTATCAAATCTTAGGGATCCATCCTCCATTATAGCAAATTCATTTTGAGCCCTGACTTTACAGCTTCTTTAATCCTTTGCAGGTCCAAGTCTTCTTTCTGGGAAGACTTGATCCAATCAATCAGGGTGGACTGGAGTACAAGTGCTGCTACCTACCCATCGGACTGCTGTACTCGCAATCCAACCTCCAACTTCTCAAGGTCCCTCTGGATGTGAGGCTGAGAAGTGATCATAAAAGCTAACTCCGAGGAGGACTTCCTGCTCAAAGCATCAGCTACCATATTGGCCTTCCTTGGGTGTGATAGTGCAGGTTCAGATCATAATCCTTTAGTAGCTCCATCCATCTCCTCTGCCTCAAGTTTAACTCCTTCTGAGTGAAGATGTATTTCAGACTTTTGTGGTCTGTATATACATCACATGCCTCTCCATATAGATAATGCCGCCAAATCTTCAAGGCAAAAATCACGGCAGCTAACTCCAGGTCATAGGTAGGATAATTTTGCTCGTATAGCTTTAGCTGTCTGGAGGCATAAGCTATCACCTTCTCATTTTGCATCAGAACACATCCCAATACCTTTCGAGAAGTATTCGTGTATAGGGTGAATCCTCCAGATCCTGATGGAAGGGTAAGGACGGGGGCTGATACTAGGCGTTGCTTCAGCTCGTAAAAACTTCTCTCACACTCCTCAGTCTAGTCAAACTTCGCTTGCTTTTGGGTCAAGCGAGTCAGGGGTATAGTAGTGCGAGAGAAGCCCTCCACGAATCTACGATAATATCCAGCCAACCCCACGAAGCTTCTTACTTCGGATACATTAGAAGGCCGACTCCAGTTTACAACTGCCTCAATTTCTTCAGGTCCACAAATGCCATCTTTAGATATTATATGACCCAAGAATGATACTTGGCTCAACCAGAAGTCACACTTCTGCAACTTGGCATAAATCTTTTTCTCTCGAAGAGTTTGCAGAACAATCTTCAGGTGGTCCACATGCTCCTCCTGGCTTTTAGAATACACCAAGATGTCATCAATGAATACCACCACAAACTAGTCCAAGTATGGCTTAAAAATTCTGTTCATCAAGTCCATGAATGCTGTCGGGGCATTAGTCAACCCAAACGGCATTACCAAGAACTCGTAGTGGCTATACCTAGTTCTGAATGCTGTCTTAGGCACATCCTCAGCCTTGACCTTAAATTGATGGTATCCTGACCGAAGATCAATCTTCAAGAATACCTGAGCTCCTTGGAGTTGATCAAATAGATCATCAATCCTCAGCAATGGAACTTGTTCCACACTATTACCTTATTGATTTCTCGGTAATCAATGCAGAGCCTAAAACTTCCATCTTTCTTTTTGACAAATAATACTGGAGCAACCCAAGGAGAAACACTAGGTCTAATAAATCCCCGGTCCAGGAGCTCCTGCAATTGGCTCTTCAACTCTTTTAGTTCAGCTAGGGACATACGGTATGGGGCCTTGGATATAGGTCCAATGCCAGGAGCCAAATCAATAGTGAACTCAACTTCTCGATCTGGGGGCAATTCGGTCAAATCATCTGGGAATACATCAGAAATTTCTAAGCCATTGTAATATCCTCCAACTTAACCTCATCCTGCTGAAGGTCTCTGACCACAGCAAGAAACCTTTGGCCACCTTTCTTCAAATACTTTGCGGCCTGTAGTGCTAACACAAACACTGAGGCCAAATGCTCCTGACTTCCAGTAAAACTGAATTCAGGTTGATTAGGAATTCTGAAGATTACCATTTTCCTGAAACAGTCTACTGAAGCATGATAGGAGGCCAACCAATCCATCCCAAGGATAACATCAAAGGATTTCAGTGGGAGGACGATTAGATCAGCCTTCAATCTCCTATCCCCCATGTTAATCAGGCAAGATCTGCATACCGAGCTACCCTCATAACATGACCATTTGGGAAAGTAATGTGTAACTCTTGCTCTAGAGGACGGGTGTCAAAATTTATCCTTGACGAGATAAGTGCTAGATACAAATGAATGCATGGCACCCGGATCTACTAAGATTTGAGCATAAGTGTTGTCTACTTTAAATATACCCTGATCATAAAGTTTAGTTTGTCTTAGATGTCATGAGGTTTAACATTGCTTTTATCATTCATGATCAATGCATCACATTGCATATGAATGAAATAATCCTAAAGAAGTATTTAAATAATAGGAATACCTGACACTACGGAGTTAGAAGCGGCAGCATCCTACTGTGTGAGAGTAAAGACCCTTCCCTGGGTCCTAGGTTGCTGCTACTGGCTTCTACCCTGATCCAAAGGAGGATGCTGATCCCTCTGAAGGGGACAGGTGACCATCTTGTGACCCATCTGCCCACATATGAAGCAGGCACCAATCGTCCCACGGAACCTCCTGCCTGAGTGGGAGTTTCTGCAGTGAGGACAACGGGTTTCCTTACTCTTCGGTCCTGAGGGGGCCTGATAAGGACCTTTCTTCTTGGCCTACCCTGAAGACTGGCCAGAAGGAGACCCCTTCTTCTTCTTCTGCTGCTGCTCCCACTGCTTCTGGACCACCCCATATCTCTCTCAATCACCAGGGCCTTGTTCACCACAACACTAAATGTGGAGAGTTCAAAAGCATTGACTGCTTGCATCAGTCTGGGCCTCAGTCTCTCGATGAATTTGATGATCTTGGCTCCTCAGTGGTCACTAGTCTGGAGCAAACTGAGCCAACCAGGTAAACTCAGCTTCATACTGCGCCACAGAGAGATTTCCTTGCTCCAGTTTGACAAACTCAGACTGCATCTGTCTCTGCACACTATTGGAAAAGTATTTGTCATAGAAGACTTCCTTAAACTCTCCCCAGGAAATAGCCCGTCCGTCCACTCGCTGCTCCACAAGTAGCCACCAATCATATGCCTCCCCTTGAAGGAGGTAGGTAGCGAATCTAATTCGCTCATTCTTTTGGCTACCATGAGCTGCAAAGGTTTTCTCCATCTCTCTCATCCATTTTTCAGCATTGGCAGGGTTAGTGGATCCACAAAAAGGAGCAGGGGCCAAGCTTTTGAACTCAGCAAAGCTCCGGCCCCATCCTTGCCATGGCTGAGATGGAGCCAACTGAGCAGGCTGCTTGGGCTAAGTAGGAAGAGCAGGCTCAGTCTGCAGGGTAGGAGCCGACTGAGTCTACGGAGCGGGAGAGGCAGGCCGAGCAGGCTAGATTTGCTGAATCTATTGCTGCATGGCTTGCATAGCCTGCGACATTCCCTCAACAGCCTGAAGCATCTGGGCCTAAAATTGTGGTTGATCATTATCAGCTAGATTAACAGAACCAGAGCCTCCAGAAGCTTGCTGACTCCCTGCTGGCCAAAGTCACCAGCCTGGGAGTTCCCAATAGGCCACAGACTCCTAGTGCGACATGACATTCTTAACTCCTGCCAGGGTTAGGTTCCATCAATTTTCTTATAAACCACTAAATTTCAGGCTTTCAAAATATATTACTTGAAATTCTAATAAAGTTATCACCCTCCTAATGTTATCCTAATGTTCTGCCTAGTATCATCATGGGTTTGTCCCTAAGGTCAAACCTAGGCTCTGATACTACAAAAGCTGTCACGCCCCAGACCCAATATTGGATTTAGGGGTGGCAACCCGCTGCATGCCTGACATGCAAGGCGTCTTAAATATAACACTTAAACAAGGAGGGATAATAACTATATATCATTCAAATTCAAAGTATTCTTAATACAAACCATAATCCTATGTTTTAGGCTGCATGCCAAAATACATAATTCAATGGGGTTACAACAAAGTATTGGATCTAAGTTACTCTGATAGCTGCTCCAACTACCCCATATCCTCATCTTCAGTTCTGTGGCTCTGAAAAATATTGTGAGATTTAAATGAGCTCATACTCAATAAGTAAGCCAACTATAATAAAATGTAATTACTTCAAGCTTTTATCAACTCAAATTTTCCATAATAAACATCTGTCAAGCTTCCATATTTCAAATACATTTTATCATGTTATCAAAACATGCATCATATGCTCAAAATAATCTTTGGAAGCGAATGCTATATAGCATTTCAAGAATATACAATTTCAGAATAAAACCACTGTACCATTATATATAGCATGTAAAAATCCATTTTTATACCAATGTCCCACGGCCACACACTATGTCATCATAAACAGAACACCCCCCTCGGGTGTAACCTCCATAAATATCCCCTAGGAGTCAGGGTCCTGAAACCAGCGTCATGAACTCACATCATATCATATCCTGCTACAGCACACCCTAAGAGTGTGTATCCTTCACATATTCCCTCTATGGAGGTGGGTCCCAGTGTCATGTGGCATAATATTGCCATATCTTGTCACAGCACACCTTATGAGTATGTGTTCTCCACATATTCCCCCTATGGAGTTGGGTCCCGATGTTAAGTGAGTCATGCAACATATCACATCACATCATATCATATCATAGCGAACCATGGTAGGACATATTATCATATGCACAAAGTATCATTTTCATGTCACATTTGCCAAATAGCATGTATCATTGCAAAAATGCGATCCATATACTTTTCATAATTACAGTGATTTAAACATGTCAAATACACATGTATATTTATAAAACCTTTAGCAATTTCAAAGATCATGGCACTTGATCAGTCATCCGCATAAATACCAAATTATTTGTAAAATATAATAAATAATAAACTAATCATAGTAAATGCTCACTTGCCAATAAGAGTACCAATCCATTTTCTTATTTTTTAAATAATGCATTATATATCAATATAGCATTTAAATACATAATTTGTATATTTTAATAATTTATGAAAATTATGATAAATGGCTTACTTACCTCAGTACGCTAATAATCCAAAAATGTAATTCGGCTATTTAAGCACATGGGTACATGCAACATCAATTTCGCAATTTTTAGTCTCAAGAATTAGCATATGAAAATAGCTTTTAAACTCTACCTAGTTTAATCCCGAGGCCAACTTGGAGCTTGAATATCTCCCAATATATAAGCTCAAATGGGGAAATAAAAATACCACAAGAAACTAGGATCAACACTGATTCAAGCCATATTTTTATTTTTTCATTTTTGATCCAATACAGGGTCCAAAACGCGACCCAAAGATGGCTCAAAGTCGGCCCAATAGGGCCCAAATCCAACACGGCCCACGAATCCCTCTTCTTCCCTGCTCGGCTCCCCTGTTTCACCCGAAACAGGGGAAACTTGTGCCGGCGGCCAGGGCCACCGCTGGGCCTCTCCCCGGGGTGGCCTAGTCACCGATGATCGGCCCGGAGCCAGCTACCGCCGTGGCTGAGCTCTCTCTCTCCCTCTTTTCTCTCTTTCTCTCTTACATTCGTCCGTGGCACAAACCGTGTCGATGGCACAGCCAGCCACCACAGCCGGCCGGACCTCCATCGGATGCTTGCCCCGTGCCGGTGGAGACCACCGGCTGCCGTCCAGGCCCGGCGAGCCGGCAGGCACTCCGCCATGCCTGAACCAAGCCGTGGACCGGCTTGGTTCCGTAAGAAGGGAGGGCCGCCCAGCGGCCCTCCACAACTCCTCTCCGGCCGCCTCGAGCGGCCGGACACTCCACCTCTCTCTCCCCTTCGGCCGCCTCAAGCGACCGGGCACAATAATGGGAGTAGCTCCTCCCGATCTCCCTCTCAGCTGCCTCTCTCTGTCTCACTCCCGATGAATTCATGGAAGAGGGGAGCTTACTAATGCTCGGCCGACATCGATGGATGGAGGGAGGAGACTCCTCTCTCTCCCCCCATTTATCCTTGCAAAAATGAGGTAGAGAAGGAAGAGGCGGCACGCCGTCGCCATCGTGCCGTGCCTTCCTTCTCCTCCCTCTTTTCGATCCATTTTAACGTGGGGGATTATATATATCATACTCAAATCTAAACCTAAATCTAATCTATACCCTACATTATTACACCATATAGCCCTAAAACAATTTAACATATGCTAGCTTTTGGATAATCATTATACCTTATTGGTGTAACTCCAACTCTATCTTAACCATGAGTTAAGACAGCGGGGTTGGTCTAATGGCTGAACAGCAAAATGATGAGAAGGAAATTCATCATTATATGTTGTTTTCATTTATTATAGCAATGTTTATCGAAAAATTGAAGTTGAATGCACTATTAGAGGGCATAGAAATTCAAGAATACTCTTAGTAGCAAAAGAGAAATGTAAGTTTTCTTTTTCTTTTTTTTTTTTTTCATTGAAATGAAAAAGTAAATAGAAAGTGAAATTTATGTAGAAGTCCACTTAAGTATTGATTTTACACAAACTTTTTTTTTTTTGTGCATATGGAAAGATGACACACATTTTTGGACAATTTTGTTACTCCATGAAAGTACAAAAAGAATAGAATTCTAATAAATATATATCGAATATTCAAGTATATCAAAGGTTTGATAAAAATTAGATGTGACTTTACTCTTTTTTAAAAAATTTATAGGATTAAATATATTTACAACATTTATCCATTTTGTTTTGTATTCTACTCGCTAATAATTTGATATTAATATTATTTAATTTGAAAATATATTTGTATAGACTATTACTTGATCATATTATTTTAATATTTTATAAGTTTATAGTAATATTATTTAATTTTTTCTACTGATATCTAATTATGCCATTATTTTGTGTCTGCTTAAAGTAACAAATGGATAAAAAAGAAAGAAAGAAAAAAAAAAAGCTTGAGTTAATAATTAATAAATTTTTTTAAAAAAAATAAAAATTTAAGTTAATCTAGAATGATCCGAAGACTAATCCTAATCCAGTTATATAGAGTTGGGATTTAGCTTTAATTGCAGAGACCCGCAGCAAGTGGTCCGCGAAAACAATCAATGATCTGATCTGAAATGATCCAACGGAGCCGATAGCCCCTCCATCCATCCTCGACAAACAAGCAAATCCTGACCGTCCGTCATTCACACTACTTCCCTCGGTTGCATCCCACGTGCCTAGCACTGACTGCTGTGGCTGTGGGGTAGCTAAGCTTGGGAGGCGCCTCAACTCAAGGCCGCAGCCTCTCTAATTAAACAGGATAAAATAGAGAGGGAAGAGGCTTATCCGGAGATGAGCCACGAGTGTATGGGAGGCAAGCGGCGGCATGGCTTTCCTCCTCCCTTCTCTCTCCTTCGTTCCTCCCTCTTCTCCTCTTTCTCCCTCGACTCGTGTCCCCATTAAAGCTAATAATCTCTGTAAGTATCTCCGAGTATTTTGGTCTCCTGCTGCCTCGCTTGGTATTAAATCGGTTTGTTTGGGTAAAATTTCTCTAGTCTATGCTCTTTTTGCTTGTTAATCTGCTGGTGGAATCTCTTCCATCTGGATTGCCCTTGGAATTTCCATTACGAGATCGTTTGGGTATTCCTGCAAACATCTGGAGTTCTTGCTGCTTGCTTCCCCCCCCTTTAATTTGGGTTTTTTCCTCAGCAGCATTAGATTTTGATTTTCTCTTTCTAGATTCTTTATTTCAGTTGCATTCATCTATCTGGGTATATTTGAGGTTTCGGTAGCAATCGGTGTCTCGGTCCGATTCTTAACTCCAGTTTTCGTAGCAATCGATGCATGTTTCGTTCCGATTCTTAACTCCTTCCAAGTGTCGGTCTCGGTGTCTCTACCTTTTCTTCTACTTTCAGTCTCCTTCTTTGTTGTTGTAACATTTTTATCTTAATTTCTGCTTTATTTTGGTGATGAACTTTAGCTATGAACTTTTCTTGTCATAGAAATCATTTCTTGTGATGATTTGGCTTCTAAAATATATACAAATCAATCTGGCTCTGGCATCGTTTCTCAAGGTATCTTAACATTGAGGGCTCATCATTTCCTTCATCGCAGGAATGTTGAAATGTGATTAAAATTCTTCTTTAGGTCCGAACACACTCACCCCTTTCCCAATGGTTTTCTTGCTCTTAAAAATTGTGATTATCTAATTACACAAGCACTAAAGCTTTCAAATTTTGTTGGATCTATCTTACAAATGGACTTGACTTTCTAAATCTGAGGAATTTTTCCATGGTCTGTTTTCCAGCATTGAGGTTGCACTGGAAAAACCTCATCTTTCAAAGGGGCTCTTTAGATGGAGTCAGAATTCCTGCTCCTTTTCCTTTTGGAGAGAAGAGGTTGCTGATTGTTCGTGCTTCCTCGGAGACTGATGGAAATGATGAAAGTGAACTTCAACTTCCACCGTCGGAAGGGTCGGCAGAGACTGTATCAGTTGAGAACCTTCCTTTGGAGTCAAATTGCAGATGAAGCTCGACCAGAAGCTGAGGATGAAAATGGCCAAGAAGATAAGGCTTCGCAGGAAGAGGCTTGTACGGAAGCGGCGAATGAGGAAGAAGGGTCGATGGCCACCTTCGAAGATGAAGAAGAACAAGAATGTCTGATCCATGTTGGATCACCTTGCAGGTTTAGAGTTGCCATTGCCTTTGTCCATTTTGATTCAATTTGTTGTTTATCGGGCCAAAACCATGTATAACTCTTAATGCGTTATGCTTCTTAGTTTTGTTAACACAAATTGATGTATGGTTCCTCAGTGAAATACCTCCAAGCGTTCTTATTTTGTTCCAAAATCCAATAATTCAAAAATAGAATATGAAGATGTTAGATGACCTTAATGTGCTAATTCTCTGCATGTTATTCTTTATAGTTGTTGGTTGAAATTCTCTCCTTCCAAGTTGTATGAAGAAACTTCTCTTCCCCTTGTTTTTTTTTCTTTTTGTTATTTCCCTGGACACAATTGTTTTGGTATTAAAATTTTCTTTCTTTTTTCTTCATCTGACAGATTATTTGTTTAGGTCGCCCTTTTTTTGATACTGTAAAGAGGTAATGACCCCCTATCATCCATTTTATGTGGAATCTTAGGATTGAAGCAGCAATGTTATGCATTCATTAAGATCCCAGCAATGTTTGAACTCCTTTTAATCCAAACCCTTGGTGGTTGTGGTACAATAATATATGATGTTTGGCTGTGTTGAACTAACATGTGGTTTTGCAATTTCATTCTATTTGCGAGGTTCATACATCCATTGTTAAAAGTATTATTTTAACTTTTAGATTTAATATTTATTCAGAGATCTAATCCTGTCTTGAAATACATATTTTTTGTTGTTGCTTCTATTTCAAGTTTTTAGAATGTCTTTGCCAACAGCTGTTGACCTGTCCTTGTAAACTTGTTTTCCAGTTTTTTCAGTTAGGTCACTGAGAAATGGACAGATAGTATCACGATCGTCTCAAATAAATTCTTATAAATATCAAATCATACTGAAAAATAACAAATTCTTATACTATTATTATCATTTAAAAAGTCATAAATATATTTCTTGTTTTCTTAAAGTATCTCTATAAAATTTAAGGATTCAATGTAAGCCTTTACCTATTAAATTAGAATTATCAGGTCTTCAGACTTCATTTGTAATGAAAGTTATATGCGCTAAAGGCATACTCCTTTCGAAACATATTTGTGTTTGTGTAGACAGAGAGAGAGAGAGAGAGAGCAATTAAAGAAGAATATTCCTGTGTATAGACAAGGTTTTTTGTTTCCAAAACCTTATTATCTGAAAATCTACCAATTCTTTCTGTGAACAACAGGGAAAGATATTTTCGTCCCTTAAAAAATTCCTAATCTTAAGACCTTGTTCCTGATCCAACCAAAAAAAAAGGACCCCAAATAGTGCAACGATTAAAATAGGGGTCCAGAAGCACTTTTCAGCTAAATCCCAGAGTGAGATTTTTCTCCTTTCTGTTTTGTCTAAACAAGTCATATTTTACTTGAAAATTTCAGAAATAATAACAAAACTATATATCGAACATGATTCTTAGAAAAGCGAAAATATTAAATATGTAAGACTATATTAACAATAGTTGTCTTGATTGTGAATAGTTATTATAATATTCAGCACATTAAAATTGGTCCCAAGGAAGAAGTCATGATGCTTGTTGAAATGCAGTTGCTAGTTTTATTAGAAAGTTTGTAGAAAACTAATAAACTAATGATATAATGTTTCTTACTTCCAGATGATAATTGTTAAAAAATATCATTCTATAATTATTCCTGCTAATAACAGTGGTGCTGTACTTGCAAATGTGTTTATGAAATATTGAACTAATTTTATTTATTTTGAGATTAAACATGTATCTATCAACTTTGGCAACCTGTTTAGTTTGATTAACTAAAAGCCTATATGCTCAGGGTGGGATGTTGCTTACCAGATGAAATTATTAAAAATAATTAGCATCATTTTCAATAAAGATTTTTTCTGGATTGTGGTCACTAACTAGCTAAATTTTCTTTTGAGGATCATATGTCTTCTTGGATTTAAGCCTTGAGGCAAAAATACTAGGAATCATACCTTTTGTTTGATGGTCTATGTTTTCAGGGTATGGTATGCTCAAAGATAGGGTCCAAGTTGTATCTGAACGTACTTTCTAACAGAATTCAGGATAAGTGTCATGAAAACATTTAAGTAGAGTAGCAGTGAAATGTGGTGCATAAAGCTACATACGCAGAGGCATTTCTTTGACTGCATTACACTGACTATATGTGGTTGCTATATTACTGTCATACTGTGTCTGGACCAAAACAACGGTTCAATTAATACCATGTGGCTATATTTGTAGCGAAAAAGTCTTTGTGCATTAGATGCGGTGCAGGTCGTGCGCACCGCATCCGGCAATTGGCCCACGGTGCATGCACGCACTTGCCAAAGGCAGAAATATTTTTTCTGCTTTTAGCATGCGCACACGTATGCAACGCACGCCAATCATTGAGCGCGGCACAGCAGGATCTGCACCGCACTCGTTGCAGCAAGACTTTTTCATTTGCAGCTCTGTTAGCATTATCTGACTACATTTGTGGCCCAGTTGGCATTATGGGGCCAAGCATGTAGCCCACTCTTACATGTTCCATTGGTTGGAACATGTTCAAACTAATTATTTGGATGGATTGACATTTCAATTATATTATAGCTTGTTGTTTAGCATTAAAAATTTTATTAAAAACTAAGAGTTTGTATTTTATGAGCTAAATCTCTTTTAAAGGATATTAAAGTTATTAATTTGTGTTTGATGGAAATACTGATTGATGTTATATATATATATATATATAATTTGTTCTCTCTCTGCCTGAAGAGGTTAGCAATAATCCATCGTTATCTGCTGCAAGGAATGAGATGAAGGGAGAGAAACTAATTATTTTAGAAGGGGCTATCAAACCTGAAGAGGTTATCAAAATCTAACAAGATTCAAGCCTCAAGTCTACATATTATCATGATGAACTCCGTATCTGCATCAGGTAAATACTATTATGATGAATTCCGCATCAGGTAAATATTTTTTTAAGTATTTTTATATGTAACAAATTATTTATTGAAGATCCTATATTGCTAAAAAAATGGTATCAGAGCGAAGGTTCTAAAATAAATAATTTGTTCGTATATTATGATTGATTAATTTTTCATCAGCATGAATTGACGATGAATATTTAATCTTTTAAAGTTATGATTGACTGTAGTATTGGCCATTAATCTATATTCCAGGAAAAGGTTCATCGCCAGGAGAACCCCAGCTGATCTTATTATGAATTAATGGCATGCATAGAAAAGATTATTGTGTTATACTAGTATGTATAGCAAAACTGATATTTATAGATTGAAGCAGATTGATAATCTATGAAGGTTGATGTCGGCTAATGCATGCAGCAATGTTACTATATTTGTCATTATCAATTGAATGTTAGATTTTTTATAATACTAGTATTATTGTTTAGTTATATAATTAAGATAAATTAGTTAGTTAGTCATCAAAGTGGCCAAACTAATTTATGTCCAGTCATATAATTTATGAGATTTTTAATAATATTAGTATTATTGCTTAGTTATATGACATTAAGATAAATTAGTTAGTTAGTCACCAAAGTGGCCAAACTAATTTATATTCAGTCATATAATTTATGAGAATTTTGATATTAGTATTATTGTATAGTTATATGACATAAAGATTAAATTAGTTAGTTAGTCACCAAAGTGGCCAAACTAATTTATATTTAGTCATATAATTCATAAAATTTTAATAATATGACATCAAGATTAAATTAGTTAGTCACCAAAGTGGCCAAACTAATTTATATTCAGTCATGCAATTTATGAAATTTTATAGAATGCTATTAAGGATTTGTTGGTTGTTAGAAATTAAGAATTCGCCAAAGATGGATTAATATTCTATAACTAACAAACCTAAAGGAAAAATCTAATATTCTCTTATCAAATTTATATGGATATCCAAAGATACTATATATATATATATATATATATATATATAGATTTATTAATTTTTTAAAAGTTTAAATAGCATTCTAATTATGATGTATATTGTTGAATTTACCCAAAGAAATCTACAATATATTGTTTTAATTATCTGAATTTGAGCATTTATGTTTTTGCAGTTGTTTCTCTCCATTCACATGCTTCTGCTGTTATATCTTTAATGGCTTAAACTTCTCTGAATGACGTGAGCAAGTTAATTTTTATTTAGGTGTCTTGGATCTTGACTTGGCACTATTAGAAGAAAAGCCTACTGACATTACGGATATGAGCAGTGAGGCAGAGGAGTTAAAACATAAAGCATGTGACAGATCTAATAGATTATGTCTAAGTTTCATGCGAATGATAATTGCCAACAATATTAAGTCTACTCTTCTAGAAAGTGTAACAGCTAAAGAATATCTTAAGCTTGTGGAAGAGCGCTTTCGTTCCACTGATAAGTCACTTGCAGGGACACTGATGGCTGAACTCATGACCATGAAATATGATGGGTCACGAAGTATGCAGCAACATGTCCTAGATATGACTAATATTGCAGCAAGACTTAAGACCCTAGGAATGGTTGTGGATGACTCCTTTTTAGTACAATTCATTATGAACTCATTACCTCAAGAGTATGGGCCTTTTCAAATTAACTATAACACTATTAAAGATAAATGAGATGTTAATGAATTGGCAGTAAGCTTACTCAAGAGGAAAGGAGATTGAAAGCACAAGGGGATCATTCAATAAACTTAGTGGGTCAGGGAGCTGGTAAAGTTATCAAGCCAAAATCCAAGAAATTTAAGAAGAAAGCACCCACTAAAGTATCACAGGTTGGTGATAATGATAAGAAGGAAAGAAAGAAAGATAAATGTCACTTTTGTAAGAAAGAAGGACATTATCAGAAAGATTGTCTGAAATGGAAAGCTTGGTTCGAAAAAAGGTATCTTTCATTATGGCTTATTTACGGCCCATTAACAAATGGGTCGTGCCAAGCACGGCCCACTAAAAAAATTTTAAATTCGGCACGGCCCGTGACCCATCAAGAAATGGGCCATGGGCCGTGCCTGGCACGGCCCATCAACGGCCCTGCTGGCCGTGCCAGAACGGCCCTGCTGGGCCATTTTGGGGCCGTATGGCACGGCTGGTGCCAGGAGCACACTGTGCACCTAGGCACCAGCCATCTGATCCAAGCCATGATCCTGATCGGCGATGAAGGATCCGACGATTGCGATCGATCTGATCGGAGATGATCCGACTGTTGCGATCGATCCATGCCATAATCCTGATCGGCGATGATCGATCCATGGTTGCGATCCATCCGATCGGCGATGATCCGATGGTTGCGATCGATCCAAGTCATGATCATCGGCGATGATCGATCGGACCATTGCGATCAATTCGATCGGAGACGATCCGACGGTTGTGATCGATCCAAGCCATATCCCGATCGGGGATGATCGATCCGACAGTTGCGATCCATCCGATCGCGATGATCCGACGATTGCGATCGATCCAAGCCATGATCCCGATTGATGATGATCGATTGGATCGTTGCGATTAATCCGATCGGATGATCCGATGGTTGCGATCGATCCAAGCCATGATCCTGATCGGGGATGATCGATCCAATGGTTGTGATCCATCCAATCAGAGATCCGACGGTTGCGATCGATCCAAGCCATGATCCCGATCGGCGATGATCAATCCAACAGTTGCGATCCATCCGATCGGAGACGATCCGATGGTTGCGATCGATCCAAGCCATGATCCCGATCGAAATGATCGATCGGACTGTGCGATCAATCCGATCGGAGACGATCCGATGTCTGCGATCGATCCAAGCCATGATCATGATTGGCGATGATCAATCCGACGGTTGCGATCCATCTGATCGGATGATCCGACGTCTGCATCGATCCAAGCCATGATCCCGATCGGCGATGATCAATCCGATGATCCATCGATCGAAGACGATTCGACGTCTGGATCGATCCAAGCCATGATCCCAGTCGGCGATGATCAGTTTGCGATCAATCCAATCGGAGACGATCCGACGGTTGCGATCGATCCAAGCCATGATCATCGGTGATGATCAGTTGATCCATTCGATCGGAGATGATCCGATGGACCGATCCAAGCCATGATCCCGATCGATCATGTCGATCGGACTGTTGCGATCCATCTGATCGGAGATGATCCGACGTCTACGATCGATCCAAGCCATGATCCCAATCAGGGATGATCGATCCACGGTTGCGATCGATCCAATCAGAGACAATCGATGGTTGCGATCGATCCATGCCATGATCCTGATCGGCGATGATCGATCCGAATCCATTTGAATGATCTGACGGTTGCGATCATCCAAGCCATGATCCCGATGACGATGATCGATCTGATCGGAGATGATCTGGTTGCGATCGATCCATGCCATGATCTTGATCTGCTATTATCGATCGAACGGTTGCGATCTATCCAATCGGAGACGATCTGATGATTGCGATCGATCCAAGCTATGATCCATCGGCAATGATCGATCGGACCATTGTGATCAATCGATCGGAGATGATCCGACGTCTTCGATCGATCCAAGCCATGATCCCGATCGGCGATGATCAATCCGATGGTTGTGATCGATCCAAGCCATGATCCCGATCGGCGATGATCGATCCGACGGTTGCGATCAATCCAAGCCATGATCCCGATTGGTGATGATCGATCAAACCTTGCGATCGATCCGATCGGAGACGATCCGACGGTTGCGATCAATTTAAGCCATGATCCCGATTGGAGATGATCGATCCAACGGTTGCGATCTATCCATCGGAGACGATCCGACAGTTGCGATCGATCCAAGCCATGATCCCGATCGGCGATGATCGATCCGACGGTTGCGATCCATTCGATCGGCGATGAACCTAACTAGAGGTCAGGCCTAGCACCAGGTAGGGGTCTAAGGAGAGCTGTGCACCAGGCCCCAGACGGCCCAGGCCCCCTAGGCCATGCCTGGCAGGCTGGGCCGTGCTGGCCCACCTGGGCCGTGCCAAGCATCATGAACAGAAAAAATTTTTTGGGCCCGCATGACACTGTAGCAGTGCCGAGCCGATGCCTGGCACGGCCCATCAGGGCCTGGCCGTGCCGTGCCATGGGCGGCTGCCCACCTCTAATTATGCTTCTCCAATTTATGAGTCAAACTCTTTCCTTCTAACACTTGGTGGTTGGATTCTGGTGCCACTACTCATGCTTCCAATGTAATGTAGGGATTCCTTACAATCCATAGCATAAACCCAAATAAGAACTTCTTGTTCATGGGAACCGACAGAAGGCCCCAATTGAAGGCATAGGGACTTATCATCTTACTTTAGATACTGGGCATCACCTGAATCTACTGCAAACTCTCTATGTTCCTTCACTTTCTAGAAATTTAGTTTCTGTTTCGAAACTTGATGTTAATGGGTTTAGTTTTAAGATTGGAAAATGATGTTTCAGTTTATTTAATAAAGATGGTTCCTTTATTGGTTCTGGAATTCTTATGGATGAATTATATAAATTAAAACTTGATGATAAATTTTCTGCATCCCTGATGTGTGTCCATCAAAATATTGAATTAAGCATAGTATGGCAAATGACAACTCTGCTTTCTTGTGGCATAAACGTTTGGGTCATATATCCAAAGAATGACTACAAAGATTAGTAAAGAATGAGATTTTACCAAATCTAGATTTTACTAATCTTGGTTTATGTATGGATTGCATTAAGGGAAAGCAAACCAAACATAGGAGCTACAAGAAGTACTCAGCTTCTTAAAATTATACACACTGATGTATGTGGACCTTTTGATACTCCATCCTTTGGTGGAGAAAGTTCTTTATCATTTTATAGATGATTTTTCTCGTTATGGATATGTCTATTTGCTTAAGAGAAATCTCAAGCTGTAAATGCTCTTGAGGTATTTACTAAGAGGTGAAAGACAATTAGACAAAAAGTGAAAATAGTAAGATCTGATAGAGGTGGTGAGTCAATGAATCAGGGCAAAATCCATCATTTGCAAAATTCTCGAAAGACATGGCATATGTGCACAGTATACTATGCCAGGCACACCTCAACAAAATGGTGTGGCAGAAAGGCGAAATAGAACATTAATGGATATGGTTAGGAGTATGATAAGTAATTCCTCATTACCAAATCTTTGTGGACATATGCTCTTAGAACTGCAGTATATTTACTGAATAGGATTCCTAGTAAGGCAGTTTCTAAAACTCCTTTTGAGTTATGGACTGGAAGGAAACCTAGTTTAAGACACCTGCATGTTTGGGTTGTCCAGTAGAAGCACGAGTGTATAATCCACATGAAAAGAAATTGGATTCTCGAACTGTCAGTGGTTACTTTATAGGTTACCCAGAGAAATCCAAAGGGTACAGGTTTTATTGTCCAAACCATAGTTCTAGAATTATTGAGACAGGCAATGCCAAATTTATTGAGAATGGTGAAGTTAGTGGGAGTGCTGACAAACAGATTGTGGATATCAATGAAGTAAGGGTTAATGTTTCATTACCCATAAATATTTCTGAATCTACAATCATTCCATACATTGTTCCAGAATTACAAAAAAAACAATAATGAACAATGTTTGAATAAAGAAGTACCCCATGAAGAGCCTAACCTACCAATAGCTGACAAAATTGAACCATGTGGAATAGCTTTAAGTAAACCTGTAAGGATACAAAAATCAGCTATTTCAGATGATTATTTGGTTTATTTGCAAGAGTCAGATTTTGATTGTGGCATTTATGAAGATCCTGTTTCATTTTCACAAGCCATTAACAGTGATAAGTCTGATAAATGGATTATGCTATGAAAGATGAATTAAAATCAATGGCTGAAAACAATGTCTGGGATCTTGTCGAATTGCCAGAAGGTTCTAAACAAGTTGGATGTAAATGGGTTTTTAAAACCAAACGTGACTTGAATGGCAATATCGAACGTTTTAAAGCTAGACTTGTTGCCAAGGGTTATACTCAGAAGGATGGCATTGATTATAAAGAGACATTTTCACCGGTTTCAAAGAAAGATTCATTAAGAATCATTATGGCTTTGGTAGCTCAATATGATTTAGAGTTACATCAAATGGATGTGAAAACAGCCTTTCTTAATGGGGATATAGAGAAGAAATTTATATGGATCAACCTGAAGGTTTTTCCATAGAAGGAAAGGATCATATGGTGTGTAAACTTAAGAAATCAATATATGGACTTAAACAAGCTTCCAGACAATGGTATATTAAGTTCAATGATACTATTACATCTTTTGGTTTTCATGAAAATATCGTTGATCGATGCATTTATCGAAAGATTTGTGGAAGTAAGTTTATATTTTTGGTTCTATATGTTGATGATATTTTGCTTGCTGCTAATGATTTAGGTATCTTGTATGAGACTAAAAATTTTCTCTCTAAGAATTTTGAGATGAAAGATATGGGAGAGGCATCTTATGTGATAGGAATTTCTATATTCAGAAAGAGATCACATGGATTGTTAGGGTTGTCTCAGAAAACTTATATCGAGAAATTCTTGAGAAATTTAATATGAACAACTGTTCAGCAGAATTGTCCCAATACAAAAAGGGATAAATTTAGTCTTATGCAATGTCCAAAGAATGATGTGGAACGTAAGCAAATGGAATCTATTCCATATGCTTCTGTTGTGGGTAGCTTGATGTATTTGCAAACTTGCACAAGACCAGATATCAGCTTCGCGGTTGGGATGTTGGGCCGCTATCAGAGTAACCCAGGTATTGATCATTGGAAAGCTGCAAAGAAAGTGATGAGATATCTTCAAGGAACTAAGGATTATATGCTCACATTTAGAAGATCTGATCAGTTGGAAGTGATTGGATATTCAGATTCAGATTTTGCTGGTTGTGTTGACAGTAGAAAGTCAACTTTTGGCTATGTGTTCCTGTTGGAAGGAGCAATTTCATGGAAAGTGCCAAACAATCAATCATTGCCTCATCCACTATGGAAGCAGAGTTTGTAGCATGTTATGAAGCTACAATTCAAGCATTATGGCTACGGAATTTATTTCAGGACTTGGGGTTGTCGACACCATTACCAAGCTGCTGCAAATTTATTGTGATAATTCCGCAGCAGTTTTCTTCTCCAAGAATGACAGATATTCAGAGATGCTAAATATATGGAATTAAAGTACTTTACTGTCAAGAAGGAGGTCCAGGAACAAAGAGTGCATTGAACATATTAGAACGGATCTTATGATTGTAGATCCTTTGACTAAAGGTTTACAACCAAAAACATTTAAGGAACATGTACATAGAATGGGTCTTGGTTGTATTGAAGATTAATTATGACGATGTTATGTATTAAAGATTGCTTATGATGATATTATGAATTGAAGATTGATTATGACGATGTTGTGCCACTCTTGAGCTCATTAATATGATATGTTTCTGGTTTTATTTATTATTCTTGTTCCTTATGCTTGTATACACTTACTGTTTTGAACAAGAAATTTACTGTGTCTTTTAGACAATTAAGTGGACATTAAGTTATTTATATATAAATTACGTGACCTAACATGATAAGTTGCTAAGGGAGTATGCAAATTGGATGTGTATGACCGTCATAACTCTTATTATGTGATTTATTATGTTAAAGTCAATCATGATGAAAGAATGACATTATGAAATTTAATTTTGCGCGCCTAATGTTTATATTATTAAATTAATGTTATAAACTTTCGGCCCAAGTGGGATAATGTTAGATTAACCCTTTAATGTAAGATTGTTACAAAGGCGAAGAGTCGCTCTTGGCAAAGAGTAGCCTTTTTTCAGATCTAGCCTAGTATACAAAAGATGAAGTGCCAACAATTGTTTCTTCTGCACGTGTGAAGAAGACGAAGGGCTACCGTTAATGGTCCGAAAGTTTAAGCCATTAACGTTAAGCAGTGGTATTAAAGGACATTAAAGTCATTAATTGATGTTTGATAGAAATACCGATTGATGTTATATATATATAAATAATTGGTCCTCTCTTTGCCTGAAGAGGTTAGCAACTTTTTAGCAATATAGGATCTTCAATAGGATCTTCAATAAATAATTTGTTACATATAAAAATACTTAAAAAAATACTTACCTAATGCGAAATTCATCATAATAGACCTATTATGATCCATAGTTATCTGCCTGAAGAGGTTAGCAACTTTTTTTATGCGAAATTCATCATAAAAAAATAATTTGTTAGCAATAATCCATAGTTATCTGCTATGCAAGGAATGAGGTCTATTATGATGAATTTCGCATCAGGTAGTATTTTTTTAAGTATTTTTATATGTAACAAATTATTTATTGAAGATCCTATTGAAGATCCTATATTGCTAAAAAGTTGCTAACCTCTTCAGGCACAGAGAGGACCAATTATATATATATATATACATCAATCGGTATTTCCATCAAACACCAATTAATGACTTTAATGTCCTTTAATACCACTGCTTAATGTTAATGGCTTAAACTTTCGGACCATTAACGGTAGCCCTTCGTCTTCTTCACACGTGCAGAAGAAACAATGGTTGGCACTTCATCTTTTGTATACTAGGCTAGATCTGGAAAAAGGCTACTCTTCGCCAAGAGCGATTCGCCTTTGTAACAATCTTACATTAAAGGGTTAATCTAACATCTTTCCACCCATAACTTCCTTGAAGGCTTAGAAAATTCCTTTCAATTAGGCATCCATTAGAGTCATTACTAATGTACAATCATTTTAACATATAAACAACCTGCAGCTTTATGGCGGCATATTGAATTTTGGTTGTGTAATTTTATTTTCTTAAATAAGTTAAAATTTTTACTTAAAAATTTTGTTGAGGCTTGATGCATGTTGCATTTTTTTTTCCCTTTAGATTAATTTGTACTGTTAACACTTCTGTTGTAATTAGACACCCTTTTGTACTATTATTCATTTATTCATTGATGTGGAAATTCTTGAGGTCAAAGAAACAAGAAAGTGGAACGGAGAGGCAGTGTAGAATTTAATATTTGGGTCTGTTGCTCAAATTTCCATCAAATTATAGGGCAAATATATCTTTATCCTTCAAACAAGATAGGGCTCCACCATTAGAATAATTGAGCAAGTTGAGACGCATTATACTAATGTTATTTAACTGCTTGAAATTTTTATGAAGTGAAGAAATGCTGTGCTTACGAGAACAAAGAAATAAGAAACAAATAATGACGCACTGTCAAGGTAGTAATACAATTTGTTTCCTAACGTGAATGAATGCAAAGTTTAAATTTCATAGTGAATATGGAATGCAAGAAAAAGGGGGGAAAAGAAACTAGCGGATCAGATTGGTCAGATTCATATTTGATTGTATTTTTTGTTTCGATGGAAGAATCATTGTAAGATCTTGGCATAAGTGAAGCTTGTAGAAGTTGAATCGATATCTTCCAATATATATTAAGAATTTCATTATCATGACAAGTTTAGAAGCAAGGCGCATGTGATTGTCAGCATCTTTCTAAACGATGCATAACATCTATAGTTGGATCTGCTACCGCGTTACTCCTTTCAAGGAGTATCTTATCTTTGTTCAACCTCTTCTTGCTTTTAGTTTTTGATAGTGCGTCTCTCAGACCAAAAATCTCATATCATCTAGAGGTGTGTATGAATCGAATTGGATTGATTTAGATATATATTTGGAATCAAACCAAGTTGAATCAATTTCTTAAAACCAAAATTGAAATTGAACTGACTATTCTAATAAACCGAACCGAATTGAACTAAGAAATTCGGTTTGATTTCAGTTTGATTTATCGACTTACTTGTGCTTATTTTAAGTAATCAGAAGATTAATTTCAAACTTTATATGATCGAATGACGATCCAGTTATTCACAATAGAAAAGAACAAAGCTTTCACAAAGCACATTTATTCACGCATACATGTAACACTTCAAATCTGAGTATGCGGAAGATCGTTGCATTCTGGGTCCACCTTCGATACAGGGCATGACCATTTGAATGCTTGATTTTGTCAAATAACTTACCAAAATGCATTATAGAAGTGGCTAACGCTTGCATGCCTGATACAATTAACTCCAAAAGTTCAACAATTTGTGAACCAATGAATCAGGTGATCAATCTGAGTCTAAATTCATATAATTGTGAGGTTTTAACCCGAACATGGCTCCTATGAATGATATAATGCCAATAATGAGTAGATTTTCTGCCAAAAGATGGTACATCTACCTTGATTGCCATATTCATCAGCACCGGTGATAAGTTATTTCAAGCAAAATCAGCATATGATATTGTAAATTTGATCCATTACATGCCTGCTAAAGAAGAGAGAAAATTGGGTTACGACTCAAGCTTATGTACTAGTTTCAAAATTATACTTGCAGTGGACACACATAAATGTCACGGCCTGACCCAGGCGGAGGACGTGCGCGCATGCGGCCCAGCTGGGTGCAAGGCCCAGGCGGCCGCGCGGCCCAGCTGGGCGTGCAACCCGGACCGCCCAGACTGACGGCCAGCCTGGCAGGTGCGCCAGCCAGCAGTGGCATGGCCATTGGGCAGGCCCGTCCAGCATGCCCAAAAGTATTTTCTTAGAGAGAGGCATGTTGGATTATGAGTGTCGGTTTTCCAGAGTGGAAGAGTCTTCCACGCAGCGTCTTGGATTCCTGGGGCTGAGACCTAAAGATCTCCATCCCTGAAAGGAGCCCTCTAAGATGGAGTCCGCTATTTGTAGGAGGATTTTGTCAGGCAGCGCTATTTGGGATTATCTACGCGCATGCGGCCCAGCTGGGTGCAAGGCCCATGCGGCCGCGCGGCCCAGCTGGGCGTGCAACCCGGACCGCCCAAGCTAACGGTCATGGCAAGTGTGGCCAGGCTGGCGTGGCCAGCATGGCATGGCCATTGGGCAGGCCCGTCCAGCATACCCAAAAGTATTTTCTTAGAGATGATTTGAGGCAGTGGTTTGAGTGAGATCTTGGCCTTTGATTGTCCCATCTAACGGCCAAGATGGAGTTCTATTTGTAGGAGGATTTTGGGCAGCGCTATTTGGGATTATCCACCACCTTGCATGTGGAGGTACATAACTTATAATTGCATTTATGTAGATAAATTTCATTGTTTATTGATTATATTAGCTAGCTGCATTTATTATTATAAATATATTTTGATTATTTTGATTTTGTTTCAATTCTAATATAGAATTATACGTACAAGGTTAGTATACATTAATTGCATAGTGCTTAATTGCATTTATATTATTATATTATCAACATTTATCTATGCAATTTATTTATTACAATATGTATATTCATATTTTTTCTGCTTGCAGAAAGAATTTGAGTGTGATCCAGCCAACTCCTTTGTTAAAGGGCTTGAACTTCACTTGCTCGCTATCGATACTCTGATAATTTATGTCACTAGTGGAGGGCATCGAAATGCCCTGCTCATATCTCCGATTCAATATGGAATGGCTGGCAATGGAAGTGAGTGGATCCTGAGTGGCATAAGAGGTTGGCCACAGTTAGCTCGAACCGTCAATCTGAGAAAGGTGGTTTGGGCACTGATCTTCTTTCCTGCTACATAGCGGGATCCATTTCAATTGAGGAGCTTCGCGTCGTCTAGTAAGTTGATATAAATTTATTTATTTTATATACGTATTAATAATAATTTTTTAAATGAGCATAACTATAAATTTTAAATGTTATTTTTCAAAGGCTAAAGGAAGGTGTCGATCCAGGGCACTAGCAACGTTCAAGCAACCCACATGAGAAAAGATAGGTCTTGGATCAATAGTCCCTCCCAGTGTATTGAAGTAAGTAAATCATTGAAAACATGATGTGTTTATTCATATATTTCCTCCAATATTAGTTACACTATATTTGATATGTATTCGTTGCAGGCGTGTAGATAAGCTATTATTACCTCAGACCTCTCAGACTATACAACCATCAGTAGAGGAAGGGTCCACTCCCGACCATTCACCGTAGAAGAGCGCATCTTCTTAAAGGCTCTTGGTGCACAGCCAAATGATCGTAGAGTTTACGGTTTAGGCACCAAAGCTTCTGCATTCTTCGACCAATGCAATTCCTCTTCTTCTAGTCAGGGTGGACACCGGCGACTACGAGGATATTGAGCATTCCATCATTAAACGTGTGATATCAGAGATGATAACCTAAATCGCAAATATGAACAGCGAGAGGAGCGCATTCATTATGAGCAGAGTTGCAGGAGATGCAGCAGTTGCTATGTGAATATCGCAGTCGACATAGTTCTCTGGTCCACCTTCAGCTCCAGATGACCCTTCCTCAGCTGATTGACGGTGATATTTCTAGATTTTGTTGTATTTTATGAGTATTATATGTATGTAGTATCCTTTTTATTTATGTGCTATTGATTTGTATTATAAATATTTTAATTGTACATATTTTATTTTTATTTTTAATAAATATTCTGTTTGTAAATATATCTCTATTTTAATTTAATATTATTTGAGCAAATTATTTAAAATATTTATTTAATTTTTATTAAAAAAAATTAGCGATGCTAAATTGGCATTGCTAATAATTAGCTACGCTGTTATGGATCGCTAATTAGAGTTGCTAATTAGTGTCCCTAATTAGGGATGAATCAGCTCAGTGCCGCTAATTACGAACATTTTGCAATGGATTTTGTTACGTCGCCGGTACACTCAAGCTGTATTGCTGTAGATTTCTGCTTGGTGAATTGGAAGTAGTCTGCAATTCTAAGACTTCACCAATCCCCAACTACAACACCTGACTTGACGATGGTGAGCTGAGTGGTGAATGGCTGTGTGATTGGTAGAATTCATTACTCAACTGGTGAATCGAGAGGTGAATGGGTGGATGATCACTAGCTGGACTCAATTCTTTAAAGAAACTGATCAAATTTAATCTGGAAAGAATGGGATCAGCGTGTGCATTGTGGAAGAGTGTCTTTTGACTTCAGGGCGGTTTCCACGTCCATCTCGCTTGTAAATTCAAACCGTCTTAAACGCTGAGGATTCCAAGCCTTCCTCGTGAGACTTTGCTGGTTTATCTCTTACTAATAAATCCTCCCCCTAATAAATCCTCCCTGTCATGAGGGCAAGGATTTATTAATCTAAGGTAGCTGCTGGCAAACCAAGTATCTAAGACAACGGCAACAAGGACTCGGAGATAATCTAATCCTTGAGTAGGTGTGACTTCCTCAGTAGTCCTTTCTTCCAAGCTAGCAGCGGTGCCAACCTCTTTAAGTAAGGCTACTTATTAGAATTGTTAGTAGCAGCTTTGAAATCAGAGTTACTAAAATTTTTAAAAGCAGAGCCTTTAAATTTTTTTTTTACTATTTAAAACTATTGTAACACTTTAATATATGTTTAGTAACCAAACTAAGAAAAATCTTTTAAAATAAAATGAAATAAAAATGATGAAAGCCATTGTATTATACTTTCAACCCTCTAACCTATTAAAATTATTATTATAAATTATTCCAATAATTTTATAATATCATATAATAATATCATATTATAGTAAAATTAAAATATATTATATTATAATATAGTATAAGAAAATATAAAAGTATTCTAATATATAATGATTATAATGTAAAATTATTAATTTTTATTATTTAATAGTTTTATTATAATATATTATAATAGAATGTTTCTATATTCTAGCTAAAAAACAATCGCTTAAAAAATAAAAATGATTTATAGTAAAATATAATAGAATATAATATATATTTAATATTATATTTATGATAATTAACATTATTAAGATATATCAAACATAATAATCTTGTATTCCCTGATTACTAAGCGTAAGATTACGAAGAATATAAGATTTTTATGATATTATATTAAACCAAATATCATCTTAATATCATGAAGAAATAATGGGATTGAAGAAAAGTTGTAAGCATGTTATTAGTTTCCTTGAAGAAGCTATCGAAGTGGCGAGCGCTAAATGTTGCTCCTCTGTTGCTAAAAAAACTTTTAGAACGTCCTTTTGACAAGACTTTGCCGCCAAGGCCCCAAAGTTAGCTATAATGAGTTCAAAAGTATTCTTTAGATGGGGATCATTTCACCTTCAAGTTCAAATAGCAAATGATCTTCTCAAGTTTTGGGTTATGGCTGAGCAGCTTCTTGCTCATCAAAGTGGGAAGACCGACCTTTCAAACAGCAAAAAGGCTTGATTCATGCTACTCTTGTATGGATGTGCCCCACATATGTGCCTTCAAGATATTGAGAGAAAGATTTAACCATATAAACTGCTTCAGTCACACAAAAAAAAAAAAAAAAACACACACACACACACACACAATGACCATATAACCATACTGATATTTAGAAGTTTGAGACCTTTGTAAAAGCCAATTTACAAAGTTAGCTTATTTGAGTCATTGGTTGGCATGGTAAAGCTATAGATAATAAAGGTGAATGAAGTCTAGAAAGAGTTCAAATATAGATAGAGGTATCTTGGATTATTGTCATAGTTGCAGTAGGATGGGACATTAAACTAAACAGTACTATTTCAAGAAGAATCAATTTGATCAGCTATAGAAAAACTCTCCAGAATACGATTCTTTAGCGGCTATGATGCTAGTATCTATGTGGAATGTATAGCATCTAATGTGGACCATCCACCTCTATGCTCTAGGCAAAAGAAGAGGGCAACCACTATGGCTCTTGGCTAGGGGTAAATTGATATAGGCCTAGAAAGGAAGGGAAGTTAAGCTTTGGATGAATCAACTAACTAAGATAAAGTGGTATGCCTATTTCTTCTCAATCCCCCTGAGTGGACTTCAGAATCTTTTAAGAGAGTGGTTCTAGCTTCCATCCCTAGCAACAACTAATGAAGGCAACAGTCCGACAACATAGACATGAAAAAATCAAAATGGGCGTCTCCTCAAAGAAACCAAAGGGTATGGCATCTACAAGATCAAATAATAAGAAATTTGGTGCAATTGATTCTCGATTTTCCATCCTTGATGGCCGGAATAGGAAAGAACCAATGGGCATGCGCATAGAGCCTTGGTAGCTGAGCTTGTTCACCTGTTGCAAGGAAGTTGCCTCAACTTCTTGTTCAAAGTAAGGCATCACTGAAAGCAAAATCCTTGGAGCCAAGGAATTAAATTCAAGTCAACTAGCTACCACCCCTAGCAAGGAAGCTGGCCATAGAATCCAGCTTCCATCCCTGGCTAACATATCTACTGTGAAGTCTTTGTAGAACATTTGATAGCTAGGGAAGGAAAGAGTGTTCGTGAGCTGAAGAATCCTAGCCAAGTGCCAAATCCATAGGCAGTAGTAGGCTCCCATCTCAAATCCCCAAGTAGTCGACACTGACAATAATATATCAATGGACTGATTGATTACCTATCAAGGCCCATTGTGTGACCAATAAGACACCTAAGAAAGTGGAGTGGCATTCTCTCAATATTTGGTACAACTGAAGCTTACTACCAAGGTCCAGCTCGAAACTCCAACTTGAAGGATTGATGTAGAAAAAAGAAGAAAAATCATAAGCAAAATCCAATCTCACAAAGCACACAAGAGAAACTAGCGGATCTAATCATGATCATGTGTAAACAAAGAGCCATAGAGTTGATAAACTAGTTGACTTTGATACCATGGGTGATATAAACCTAGCTTGAAGTTTGTGAAAAGAACCCACCTCGTACCTTACTAATGACACGATTCTTTGGTGGAAATTCTAAAGGTAGGAGATAGAGAAGAGCCTTTGCTCAGTTGACTTGGAAAGACTTTAGAGGGAAATCAAAGCTCAACTCTTCCTCGAGATCATGGAGTTCCGAGTGCAAACAGCCTATGCTAACTCAAGAAAGTGGGATCCATCATCAAAGACCATGTCAAAGAGTTTACAAGGTTAACGTTGTTCGGCATTACCAACATATTCAAAGAAAACCGCTTCTTCTACTATTTAGATAGCTTGCAACCTTGGGTGTCACAGGAGTTACAACATCATGGAGCTCAGGACCATATTGCTATAATTATATATCTTTAGCAAGAAGTTACCAGAGTTCATGCGATCTCCAAGGCAAATTAAGATGTCAAAACCCACCAAGGCAAAGGCGAGGAGGATATGAAGGCATACTCCAAGAAAGAGACATCCAAAAGGCATCCATCATATAAGGATGACTTCTGAGGACAAAGCGACTGATGCGATAGCCATTGCACCGGAGGGCTTGCTTCACGAAGAGTTCCATTAGTTCTGTCCGCACCGACAAAGATGATCATCTCCCAAATCCTACCTCCTAGTTAAGGTTCCATGCATTTTTCATTGGACAGTTAGCAACAGCATCTAACTTTTCTAAATTGGGTCTCAGATCTATGGTGTGTTCCACGGTTTTAATTTTATAAAATCATCACCTTCCCATCCGAAGAAAAAGCTTTAACAACCATTAGACATGGTACAGGACCAAGATAATTTAGGATTCGATGTTGATAATGACTGCATGCTCTGAGGGCATGGCAGTTCATGAAACATGACATACCAGTGCAGCCTAAATATTATGCTCATATTAGAAATAGAGGCAACTGTCCAAAGAATAAAGCATCATCCAAGGATCCAAAAAGAGATGTTGCTGTGCATGAGCCTAAACTGATATAAGCACAGGTCGTACTTGATACACCAAGGATTGCAAGCAATTGAAAACTGGAAATCATGTAGCTCCTCCTCTAACGTGAAAAGACTTGGCCAAACGCATGTTTAACGTGAAAAGACTTCAGCAAACATTTCTGAAAGCTAGCTGTTAATTCTGTACGGCAGAAAGTAATACTCCAAAACAACTTCATTGCATTGTCCACTTTTCAATTACAGGTATAAATTAACTCAATCTCGATATCTAATGCAACATTAACCATCCGAACTCAGGCCAGAACCTTTTGTGTAATTATGTGATACAGGAAGCTCTGGAAGGCCTTCTTACTCAGTTTTTAATAACTAAGATATAGAAAATTGGTTTTCTCATCTTTGACAGCTAAAGTACTGTTAACTCAATCTCAACCTAACGCAACATTAACCAACTGAAATCAGGCCAGAGCCTTCCGTGTGATACGTGAAGACACAGGATTTGATAACGTCAACTGGATTTCAGCAATGAAAGTTTGTTGATAATGTTTAAAGTTGTTGACAAAGTTGTTGATAATGTTTAACGTCAACTGGCAATGCAGGGACTCAACTTAGCGACAGGAAAACAGTTGCTGAAAGATGCAAAGCAGAAGTATAAGTGACAACAGTCTTCCAATAGTCCAAATCACCAGTGAAGAGTGTAGTTGGCTGGTTCTAAGGCGTTTTAGGTTGGATGGCAGCAGGATGTGGTCTTCTGGAGCATATATGTCATGGTGTATTGGGAAGGATTGCTGCCATTTAAAGTATAAACATGACACAGTTGTCAAGACATTTTAGGCTTTAGGTTCACTATCTAATTAATGTTTTTCATATAATTAATTGAGGAAAATTTATCAAATAATGTGAAAAACTATAGTTGATGGCTTGGTGTGAAGGCACTCAAACTATGACCTATGTATTTTATTTAGAGGTGATAGAAACCTGACCCAACCCACGAACCTAACCCAAAGCCATCCAAAAACAATAGGGTTAGGATTTTACTCTTTTTTCCTTTTTTTTTTTTTTTGGGGGGGGGGGGGGGGGTGGTCTCGACCCCAAAATGACCCAAAAAGTTTAAGATCAGGTCAGTCATAGGTAATCCAAAGTGACCCAAAAATGGTATTTGTTGGACAATGCATAAGCTTTGATCACCACTCGTAATTAGTTATTTTGATACGAGAGTAAAACATATTTTTAATTTCATTTGTTTTAAATATTAAAATTTTATTTAGATGGCATTAAATAATTTTATAAATTATTAATTAGATTGTCTACATGGTTAATGTTTTAATAATTTATATTCTTTGATATCTAATATAATTGATGCTAATATGACTTAATAAATGATTAAATTAGATACGCACTTTTCTAAATTGAATGTTATTAAAAATCAACAAAAATAGTTTCAAACACCCTTGAGATGATGAAAGAATAGAATTAGGCATTACTTTGCTCTTTTTTTAATTTATGAGATCAAACACATTTTCAACATTTATTCATTTTGTTTGTAATCTTATTAACAATTTGACATTAATATTTATTTAACTTTAAAAGTATACTTTTATAAACTATTGCTTAATTATATTATTTTAATATTTTATAAGTTTATAACTATTATTTTTATTAATCCCTGATCATGCTATAATTTTGTGTCTATCTACTCTAGTACCTAGAGTAATAAATGGGTAAAAGAAGAAACGAAACAATTGAATTGATCATTGATAAATTACATAAAAAGAATAAGAAAAAAAAAGCATGTATTGAAGTCTTTAAAAAATAAAAATATATTTAAAGAAACACTAAGCTAATTCGAAATGACTCATGAGTAACCCTAACCTAATTATTTAGGATTAAGTTTTAGCTTCAATGACCTAAACTTGAAAGTGATCCGAACCTTAAATGACTCAACCCAATCTAATTGCCACCTCTAATTTTATTGGCTAGGAATGGAGTAACAAATAATTAACAGGAAAGTAGAGGTTACATTTTGGATTCTCAGATGGAGTTATTTGTTAGGTAGACTAAATCCTATAGTTGCAGGATTGTACAGTTTTCTATAAACATAGACCAATGAAGGTCTGGATCTTGCAATGGAAACATTGATTGAAAACACTTTTCACTCCATCCCTTGTGCCTTTGTTTCACTGTCCCTTCTGTTCTTACCTCTCCTTTATTTCACATCTATAAAGAACTGATATTCAGTCTGTCGCCTCCATGATGCCCAAGTCAAGAAACTATCTTGCCTTCTGGTTTTAACAGAAATCTTAGGACATAGTTTTGAGGTAATTTGATGCATCCAATATGGAGCATTTCTTCACAGCTCAGTGTTGCTTCCACCTTCCTTTTTACCTCATTGATGCATTCTTTAGTTTAAATTACATATTTGGTAAACTAAGATATTTTGGTCATTAAATTTCCAGAGGCTCAAGAAACTTGTGGTCATTAATATAAAAGGCTTAGGAATATCAAAACCTTACCTACAAGTCAAAGGCACAAAAACTCAGATGAAAGAGAACAATATAAATTGAAGGTTCAATTTCAGCTTTCTACCTTAGTGTATATATTGTGTCTATTTTGAAAAATCTTTAAACTAAGAAATTTAAGAAGACTAAGAAATGTCGTTTGAGTAGATATCCACACGGCCCTTTCATAAATTTTGTTTTGCTAAGAGTCTTATGACATAATATTATGGCCTATCTAGGATCCCAACTTTTGTGGAATGGACACCAACACCAAGTGATACCTTTGTTTTTTGTTATCTCAATGAAAATGTTTTATATTGATGAAGTGGATTTTTTTATAGGATTCTCCATGATATTTATTAATTTCTCAACATACCAATATGCCACAATGCCTCAGCCCCATCCCTTTCTTCACTCTTTTCCTCTCTGTCTCCTTGTCTTTGCTCCAGGATCTCTGCGCCCTCAGCTAATATGAATATCCAGTATCTTGGCTCACATTAAATAATGAATTAAGGGATAAATATCAAACACAAGGGATACTGAGAAAAGAGAGAATGATGAATTTTTATGCCATTTTCATTTAATCTGGAGGTACCAAATACTTTTAGGGTGGAGATGGACAAACCAATAGGGTATTAAAAAGGAAGAAAATGGATTTCCCATGATCTGAAAAAAATGCACAGATAGTGTGGAATCTTGGAGAAACATGAAGAACAAAGAACATGGAAATTCCTGGGCTAGCTTGTTGTTGATGTGAATACCAGTTCCAATTTACTTAATTCACATCCTTTAATTTATTTGCATCCTGAATCTCTTCGAGAGTTTTGGTTCACAAGTCAACCACAACAGAAGGGGTTTTGATATTTGAGAGTCAATGGTTTAACCAGAGAATGGTTTGATCTGTCATAAAGGCTTGCTTTTGATAGAGTTTGCTAGGAGATTCATTTATTTAGCAGCTTATATCCTCTACAGTTCTTCAATATGGAATGCAGTACATTTGAATGTGATTCAAAGTTCTTTGTATAAGCAGAGAATATATCATCAAGATAAATTTCTAAAGATTTAAGCGATTGATGTGAAACTGTCATTTGGTTCAGAAATCAAAGCAGAATGTAGATGTCGATGGTACCACCGGATAAAAAGTCCACAAATGACAACCTCACATAGCCCATTTAATGGGAAAGCCTGGTAATTATTTTCATACAATTGACAAGTAGTTCTTAAGGAAAGAAACTAAGAGGTAAAGTTTGAAATAAAAAAGTGGTAATGGAACTTCTGTTTGGCAAATCAAAATACTCAACAACACAGATCGATGCAAGAAAAAGAGGGTAGAAGGGTGACCTTGACAATGCAACTCTTCAAAAGACTGGAATGAAACTCAAAAATCTAAAGCTGAGGATGGGGGTGATAAAATTAATACACTATAAGAAGTATATCAGTAAAACAAATTAAGGGAGAGAAACTTTGCAGATCTGATTCAAAAACATAGCTACACAATAAGCACCATGATCCTCATTGATCAGACAGACAAGCACAAAACAGCACGTTTTCAGTGTGATTAACAAAAGTTATGAAATAGTTATTTATTACAATATAAATGGGAAGAAGATAAATGCAACGACGTTATATCTACAAAATCGGGTTGAGCTGTAACCTTGACATTTGAACTCTTGAAAAGACTATGGAATGAAATTCAAAAATCTGAAGCTGAAGATAGGTGTGATAAAATCATACCTTATGCAACTAAGATGTATGTTAACAAAATGAAATATGTGAGAGGGAAAATTTACACACCTCATTCGAAAAATAGCAATACAACTTACACCATGATTCCGAAAAAGACAGACAAGAAAGAAGACAGTTTTACATGCGAGAAATAGAAAGTATAGTATGTCTATTTATTAGAATAATAAATTGAAAGAATATTGATGCAATATGTTATATCAATTGAAAACAACCATATTTCTGGAATGATCTGAAGCAAAAGACTTGATTATTGGATACTGATAATATACAGGTTGTTCCTTCACTGTAAAAGGATACCACGGCTTATCAGGCTGCTTATATGCTCCTTTTTGTTTAGTTATTTTCTTTCTTGTGATAAGAAGAAATATAAGGCATACGAAAAATGAATAGAGAGTAGGGGAAGCTATAGATTTGCCAAGTTACAAAGCAGTTCAATGGCACATGCACTATCAAAACTGCATCACTAACATCATCCATCCATAGATGAGTTATAGCTTAAGAAATGCGATGATTACCCCGATATGCATCTAAATACTGCTGTAATATTGGTTGTTTAATGGATGAAGTAAATGATGTAGAAGGAACATACAAAGAATAATCAATGCTTTTGAGGTCAATCAGATCTTAGAATCCGTAATTCTGTTTTCAAGATATCCGTGGACAATCATACAATACCAGAATTGGATGATAAATATCTGCATGCCTACCCTTGAATGCTGTTCCAATACCATAAGACTGTAGAAGAATGTCCGAAATGATCCATATTTACAGGTTCAGTTATCTTTTGAAGAGCCCTTTTGTTTCTAAAGGGAGAAGGAGGAGTCAAATATGATGAACCAAAGGGGAAAGCAATGGAACAGATCAAATTAACATAAATCAATACTAGCGGATAAGCCATGGTACTATGAACATATTTAAGTTACCATATAAGCTTACTAGAATAAAAAGCACAATCTGCAATAAGAAAAAAACCAAATTGTCGTGCAACATATGAACCAAAAATCATAATACATCAACGCTCATTTCTATGTCCCAATTCAACCTTAGAAACTATAAATTAAAGAAGTAACAGCAAAATCATTATAACTTAAATATTGAAATAAATAATTATTCCGAATATAGTGTAAAAACCATCTCTCGAGTTATGCTCAGTAAATGACTGCAATGGTTTACTCTCCTGAGCTAACTAATAAGCATAAGACTCACCAGGCCGCAAACTCCTAAGAATATAGACAGCGATTGGAAGGATACCAAGTAGCGCAATCTGAAGTTGCTCTGAGGTGCTTGTCCTGACTGTGACCTGCCCACTCAGCTTGTTGTTCAGGCTAACACGAACTGCCATCTTCGAATTCCTCGTGACTGAGAACTGAGATTGCAAATTTGCTCCCAAAGCCAAGTCACCACGCCATTTCATGAGCGACAATCCCAGGGTTGAAAGTGCTTGGCCGATTGGATAGTCCTTGTCCCTGAGGCGTGCCTCCAAATTGGCTCCATATGCTGTGTCACCTTGTGAACGGATAGCACCAGTACTCGCAACCAGACCCACCCTCTTCCCAATAGAAAGCTGATCCTCAATCTTCACTCCAGTTGCTACAGTTTCCCCCAGGAAAGTAATGGACATTCCCGCAGCAGTCTTGTTCTTCTTCAAATTCTTGAATTTGGTCTCACCATGGAGAATGTAAGCGAGCTGCTTCCCAACAGTCTGGATGTCAAACCCAGCAAGTGTGGAACCATTCTCCCCATGCTTGGCTGAAATTGATGAATCCAAATGGATGCTGAATTCCTTCTTATCCTTGGTGACTTGAACAGATACTGCAGCAGGAAATTTGCCAACAACAGCTAGGCTCTCTTCCAGGCTTATTCCATCATAGCCACAATCATGATCCCAACCATGTGCATCCAAAACAGGCCTAGCCAAAAGCTGAGAGGTTGGCTCCAGGAAACGGTACCGGTAAGTAGGACTATCACAGTCAAAAGAAGGTGGCAATAGCATATCAGGCAATGGAACTGGTACAGCTGCAGGGGCATTATCCTGATCATAATCTTCAACCGTCTCACCATAACCAAAAGCTTCCTGACTGCTCTTTCCTCTCTTCTTCAACTCCTTCAATCTTCTAAGCTCCTCCTTCCATTGCTTCTTTTGAAGAAGCTTGACTCGGTAATCATACTCGTCAAAATAGGCCCTCTTTTGCTCCTTGGTGAGCCTTGCAATCTGAGATTTCCTTAGAGGTTTAAAGGGGGGGAGCTGATCATATTCATCTTCTTCTTCATCTTGATCAGCATCAGACAAGTCGTCCAAATCAATGTCAGAATCTCCATTGTCACCCCCTTGATCAGTGGATAGCTTTGGGTGTGCTCTAGATTGCAAGAGCGAAGACAACAGGTAAGGAAGTGGAGGCGAACGAAACCTGAATCCAAATACCTTTCCTGGAGATGGATCCTGAAGCTTCAAAAGAGAATTAGCCTCAGATAATATCTTTGAGGAGTAACACAGGAGTAGCATCTGAGGTCTCCAACTTAGGCCATTCGGAAGCACCCTTTGCCCTTCCCTGTTCCTTCTGCAGGATGGGTGGTTCTCAACAGAGCCACTGGATTCATCAGGCGCATATCCCCTGCTGCTTGCCGGATGGATTGTTGAACAACATGTGATCTCTGAGCTATGAACACCTCGTAGCTCAGTGGAGAACCATTAGGCCCATCTGGAGGAGCAGAAGCTGCATGCGTGAGAGCAACAATGGCATTAAACCATATGGATGAACCCAGAACGCTAGTAATGGTTCTCAGCAGAGGCAAATCATTAAAATCCCGTGTCTGGGCATCCATGCGGTCTACATATAAGACTATGTCAGGTGGGCATTTCTTTGTGTGCTTCTTTATGGATGAAAGGACCCTCCGATTTGAAGATTGTTCCATGACAGAAGCTCTGAGCCCTGGAGTGTCTATAACACGAATTTTAACACCATCAACAGTTCCAACAATCTCCTTCACAAAAGCTGTTGCTGGTTCAAATGCATTGGTTTGTGACTTCTCTTCACCAAAATAGAATTTATGGTTGCACTCTTGCCCACTCCAGTCTTCCCAAGGACTAGAATGTTACAAGAGAAGTCCAGATCCTCCTTCCCCTCAGCTTCAAGCTGCAAAGCCTTCTTTCTAGCATTCTCGGCGCTAACGGCTCGATTTGTTTGCCTTCCATGTCTAATCCCCTCCGCAAGGGTTAGACGGTAAAGTACTTGGGCAGCCACGGTGTCATCAGGAGAATGTCCCAATCTCTGAACAAGGCGGAGGAACTTCACTCTTATCAGCTCAACTTTCTCATGCAACTTCTTCTCTTCTTCAGTCATGTCATTCTCAGGTTCAGCTGCCACTGCCAGTTCTGAAGGACTGAATAGATTAGGCCGCGAAGAACGGGAATGAGCAGGTCTGAGAGAAGAGACTGAGGACCCCAAACCTGCTGGTCTTTCAACAGAGAAAATCCTACCCGCATCTTGAGAAGTGATGGTGACGCTTCCATCAGTTGAAGAACCAGTAGCTGCTTTGAGAAGTGCAGCTAAGGCAGCAGAGTCAAAAATTTCCTTCCCATCACCATCCTCATCAGTGTCGTCCACCTCCTCCTCATCAGAATTTGAGGCAACCTGTCCGTCTCTGTTGCGCGAGTAATCCCTTGAATTGTCAAAACCAGAATGGGTACTACCGCTTGAAGAACCTTCCTCCAATTCTTTTATGATCTGTTTGGCAGCTTCCGAGCTTTCCAGAATTGCAACCCTAGCAGGTCCATCAGTTACCATGCTTTCCTCTTCTTCCTCGGCTTCAATCTGTTCCATGTAATCATTGCCATCTGCTGCCACTTGAGAAACGTGTCTCACTTCTTCGTCCCAAACAGAACTTGACAACTGGCTTTCACCGCCGGTCTTCTCCCTGCTGGTAGAATCCTCAGCAATTGAAGATGGCAGTGTATCCACCTCATCATCATCATCATCAGCTGCAATCAAACGACCAGCCTCTGCAACCAACTCAGGCCTTGCAACTTGTTCTGATTCAGCGATCACCTTGTCATCCTCAGTCTCACCATCATCGTTCTTGGCACTAAGCTTAGCAGCTACCACCTTAGGGCACACAAGTTCAGAGCTTTTATCCGAAACATCATCTTCCTCAACCTCCCCAACAGCATCGCTAACATTCCCTCCTCCATCAAGCTTCTCGACAGGAGCCTGAGCTAACTCAGAATTCACAACAGCACCAGAGACCCCTTCGAAATCCTCTCTCTTCTTCTCTTCACCACCAGGAAGAGCACGAGCACTGGATTCAGATGAATCATTCTCAAGGGGCTTGGCAGGAGGAACACTTACCCATTCTGGATGTTGCTCGGAACTGGCGCCATCAGCAGCAGAGCCAGTTTGCACCTCCTCCTCAACAGCTGGTTCGGCCCTTTCATGGCTTTCTTTCACACCAGCACCGTCGATGACTCCATCCTTCTCTACCACAACATCAGGCTCAGCCTCCCCGGTCTTGGAGTCCGGTGTTTCTTCGATCGCCCGGCTGGAGATTTCTTCCAACCCAGCTTTCAAGTTCGGGTCCTTTTCATCTGAACCCGTGGACTCAGCTGCAAAATCTCCATCCTTGAACGGGTTTTCCAGCTGGGTTTCAGGTAAAGCATCGTTATCCTCGCCCTTAGGACTCTCCTCCGAATTAGGGTTTCCTTCGTTCTTCAGTACCGGCTGAGGGTTATCCTCGGCAGCCAAGACAACACCTCCATCCACCAAGCTAGGGTTCTGATCGGGGGGTACAATCCTAGCGACGGCGGAGGTGGCATCGAAGTCCTCCTCATCGCCGAGACCCTCCTCGAACACCTCCTCTTCGGCGTCATCATCGGCAGTGAGCTGAGCGACCGGCATCGAGGCGGCGGCGGCGGCGGAATCGGCAGCTCCCTCGTCGGGGTCGGAGGCGGCGAAGTCGTGGTCCTCGGCGGCGTCGGAGAAGGCGGAGGAGTCGGTGTCGTTCTCTTCGGAGGAGATCGGGGCGCGGATGGGAGGGAGGGATCCTGAGCGAGATAAGGGTACTGAGGGGGTCCCAAGGGGCGTGGAAAGGGGGACAGGGTCCGTGGATTCCATGGCGTGAAATAATAATAATAGGGATGGGGTTGGTTCGATCTCTCTCTCTCTAAGGGCAAGGGCAATGGCAAGGGCAAGGGCAAGGGCAAGGGCAAAAGGGCAAGGTGATGAAAGAAAGAAACAACAACAGTGAGGAGATAAGGTGGGTGGCGTTGGGATGGACGGAGGAAGGAGAACCACACACAGACACCGTGGGGGAGGAGGAGGAGGAGGATAAATAAGATAAGGAGGTTGGAGGGTTCTGTGTGGACTGGATATGTGGATTGCCAACACTAACCTTGAGATTATTAGGGTTAGGGTTAGGGTTTTTGCCTCGCGTTTTACGGTCCAAGAGGAATGAACGACGACTGACGCGTTTGGTTCGTTAATCTTGATTCATGATAACCAATCCTAATAAAAATTAACTTATTATTCGAACAGCATAACCGGTCATATATAATTTGTAATAATATTGCCATAAATTTGCATTTAATTTTTTTAAATAAAATAATTACAATTTAAAATATTTTTATAAGCTAAGCTAATTTTACAATGAGTCTATTATTTGTAAATCAATATAAAATAGTTAATTTTAATTTTAATTTAAGTTTAAAAAATAGAAATAAGATAAAAGGTTTTCAATTTTTTTTTTGAATTTATTTAGAATTGATTTGTTTTAAATTCTAAAAATAAAATAAATTAATTAGATAACTAAATTGATATGATGTGATGGCAAAGAATATGGAGTGGATGTTTTGATGGATAAAAAAAAGAATATAAAAGGGCAAAGGTATTTAATACAATTCTTTATATAAAAAAGTTTTTATATAGGATGTAGATTCAATGACATTCAATGATGGCTTGACGCAGAATGATGATAAAAGAGCATTTTTTTTTTGTTTTATTATATTAGATTAGATTTGCACTAAATAATATTTAAATATTTAATATAATATTTTATATTTATATTAAGATTACTATTATAGATTTATATAATAATATGAAAATGCTAGAATTTAAATTATTGATATTTTTAATAAATAATGTAAGTTACTTTGAAAATAAAAAGTAAAAATAATTTAACTAAATATTTTTCATAACAAAATTCATGTTTTCATTTTTTTTTAAATAAAAGAAATAAAATGATATCAAACATGCTCTTAAAAATAAAGGATTATATTTAAGGAACATCTCTAAAATAGAAATGGCACTTCCATCAACTTTTTCTTTATCTCTTCCTCCAATTTCTCATCTCCCATCTACTTTCCAAGTTTGATTTGATTCCTGTCTCCTAAAAATATATTAAACGACATCAAACCTATCATTGGTGAGAATCTTTAGTCCCAAGGATTAGAAAAATGGTGAAGGCATCAAAACATGGAGCAGGGGAGATAGGTTTTTTTTTTTTTTTTGGTTACTTCTTCCCTTCGTAGGCTTAGAAGATTCGTTGAGGAAGAGGCGATTAGATATTTTCACTTAATGAGTTTAAGACAATGTTTGATGCTTCAAAAGTTATCTTTAGATAAATATACGGGATAACATTTATTCAGAAGATAGATGAGAAAATAAGTATTTTTTAAAATTACAAATAGAAATAACTTTAGTTGTTTCTAGGTTTCCAGAAGAATAAGTTTAAGAGATAACTCATGATTAAATCTTGTTAAATTTTTTCAGATCTATTTCTTCTAGCTATAATATTTAAGAATAAAAAAATAAATAAATAATTTCCTTTCTTACCTCCATATCAAACATAGCCTAAAGGCGTATACAATAGCCAAACTCCTCTTTCAAAGGATAAAGTTTCTTGGGATTATTATTTTTCTCTTGAAATTCTCTAACTCTTCTCAAATGATTTAAGAGCCATTATGACGTGGTTTTTCCAAATAATTGAGAATATGATTGATTCATATTCCTATTTTTCTATTGAGATTCTCAAAAATCCTATTAAATGACTGTCAATGCCATTAGTCAATTTTATATTCCTATAATTAATTCCAAGCTCTTGACAAGACTTTTTCTATAATAGCAACGTGGATGGTACCACAGATAAAGAAAAATTCACGAACATAAACAGATGACATAAGAGGCTGAAGATTTTAAATATAGGCTTTAAATGGATGAGATTGAATCTCGGTTTTTTTTTTTTTAAAAAAAAAAAAAAAAAAAACCTAGCTAAAACTAAGAATGATATTTTGGGAGAGTAAGCAGCATTTGGTATCATATAACAAATGGAAACCTTCGTACAAGTGCCCTTAAAGTTCCTCAAATTTGCATGTGATGCAAAGTAAAGTTCTTGCAAGTCGCACTACAATATATTGTGAAGCGATTAGAGATTTAGTATGCTAAAGTTCCATCTACATCAATTTTTTTTTTTTTTTTCAAGTTAGTTCATTTTACTACAATTAGGGATTTTGCATAAAAGCCAATTTTTTTTTAAAAATGAACTTATTATGGATCAAGTGCTAGCATGCATGAAATTATTTAAGATATATTCTGTATATTATAATCTTAATCTAGATTAATTTTGTTATGGCCAATATTTCATAATGAATTTGTATTTTTGGTAAATACTATAAATTTAGATTTTGAAGGAAGTTAAATTATTATTGTACATCTAATCAAGAAAATCTTAATTTAGGGAGAGTTTCTTTGTTAGACTTCTTAGAGTCCTCCTAATTTAAATCTTTAAAATAGAAATCTAATTAGGATTATCATAGGAACTAAAAGCTAGGGAATTTACTTCTTTTATATAGCATTAGGTTTTGTATGATTATATGATATTAAAATTTTATAGGCAATACCATGTTGTACCCTACCTGAGCTAGAGCCACCAACCTTTATTTATTACTCTCTTTTTATTTTTCCATCCTAATTTTAGTTTTAGCATCATCTAGTTGCGTTGCGTCCTTAGGTTGGATCAAATCCAATCCAATATATATTTGAGGTTTTAAAAGAGTAATATTAATACTATCCATTAAAAACCCAATAAGATTCATCAAATCTTCTTCAAAATACCTACCGATTACAACACAATTTCAATAAATCTTGACAAAGACCATAATAATTATAATGGGATTTTGATAAATCTTGTTGAGATCTTAGGCTTTGTTTGGTTACCTATAAACTTTTCAGAAAAAAATTTTTTTAAAAAAAAAAAATTTTACTGCATCATAGGCACATATGTGCGAATGCCGATCAAGTATGTGTGCATAACATAAGTAATTAAATTGCGCAATTGATATATGCTTACTACATCGAACTATAGGCATTTTATTTTATGGTCATTAGATTGAAATTTTTCTTTTGAAAAAAAATAAAAAAAAGCAGGACAACTTTAGAGGCCATTTGGATTCCTAGCCTTTTTATTTTGAAAAAAAAATAGGAGGACATCTTTAAGAGGCCATCCAATCCCCTCTGTTTTTTTTAAAAAAAAAATTATTATTTAATAAAAATATTGAGATGGCATGAGGCATGATTGGCATCGCATCTGATCTACCCGCTTTTATGACACGGCAGGACCTCCTTGGAATAACGACTCTCGACGAGGATGTCATGCGTCTTCGATCTCCTACCTAAACATTGCAAACATCAAGTCATTACCACGATAATTTGTTCGGTAAATTAAATGACGATATACGATTAAAAAAAAAAGTAATCAAATAAATAAGAAAAATTTAAAATCTATGAGCTAAACTCTTATTGGCTGAAATAAAATCGTTTAGATTATTATTGCATAATCATCTTATCCACTCTAAAAGACTCGCATAACTAAGAGCAAGAAATAATTTTGAATTAAGACCTGAGTGAGCTAGCGTTAGCTAGATTTGCTTAAGATGAGATTATTCTTAATTTTAAAGTGAACTTTCTGGGTCTTTTTTTTGCCGAGCATAGAGCTCACAAGCTTTTTATGGTTTTTTAAGAGCCCTTAATTAGTAGAGGGTCTCTAGCTACGAGTTTTTTTTTAGTTTTTCTTTTGTGAGAGAATTCTTCGAGCTGCTAATTAATCATGCTCCATATTCTACTTTTTTTTTTTTTTTTTTTATACATACGGATGATTACACCATCCTAGGATAGGTCACACCTGATATATCAAAATATAATAACTGAGAAAGAATAATAGGAAAAGGATCGTCCTGCTTCCAACTCCAAAAACCAGAATGAGAGGCCACTCGGCCAGCAATCCAATCTGCAGCAGTATTGGCCTCGCAGTAGATATGCTTAATGTGGACATGATGAGCTCCAGGAGAGTAGAGTGGATGTCGTACATTAAGGGGATAAAAGGAAAGTGAGTACTGGACTCCTACTGGAACCACCGAACAACAGTAGTAGAGTCACCTTCAATGATTATACTACGGACGCCCAAGATCCGAATGGCATAGAAGATACCGAACCAAGCCGCATGCAGCTTGGCAAGAGGCACTGAGGAGTCAAGCAAGCCAAGCCCTCCCGCCGCCAGCATCCTACCATACGCGCCACGAATGACAAAAGCCGAACCAGCACATCTGCCGCGGACACTCCCATCAAAGTTGATTTTAACAAACCCTAGAGGTGGAGGCTCCCAGGAAATAAAAATCATATGCCGGTTCGCTGCCGAAGTAACAGGGGAGACCCAATGGCTAGGGTTCGTAGAATCAAGAGAACCGTGATGGAAAGTATACTTAGCAGAAAGGGAAACAGCCATCCTGACAACCCTATCGAAAGGAACCATCTCGTCGGAGAACAGGATTCGATTCCGGGATAACCAAATCTGATACGCAATGTAAGCCTATACAAAGGACCTCTCTGATGACTACCCCTCCCTATACCCTGCTTCATCAGTCTCAAAAAAGAAATACGGTGGACATAAGTTCCAAAGTCCCAAGGACAAGCCCCAGAGATCTGCCAAATCTGTCTTGCCCTAGCACAATGGAAAATAGCATGGTCGGACGTCTCCATCTCAATATCACATAACGGACACGTAGGCTAAATACTCAAGCCTCTCCGAGAAAGAAGGGAGCAGGTAGGAAGAACATCCCATGCCAGCTTCTAAATAAAAAGCCTCACTCTGGGGTGAACAGGAAAATGCTAAACCCAATCCAGATCCATGGATTTCTGAGGGAGAGGACTGTAAATAGACAGGAGGTCCCTCAGCGAAGCACGAGACAAGTAAGATCTCCTCCACACCCTAGTGTCAGAAGTGGCTCCCGGACAGAGTGGAATAGAGAGAATAAGTCGGCAAAGCTCCTCCCCAAAAAAACTAGACACCTGAGAGGAAGACCAAGCAGGGCGATCCATGGAAAATAAGTCACTGACTCGCATACCATAAGGAATATCCGAGCTGACAAAGGTCGGCCAATGAGACAGGAGGAGATCCGCTATCCACGTATCCTGAGTAGCATCCACCAAGGTACCATCACCAATCATCCAAGAGGTACAGTACAGAATGGCTGGAGCATACCGACAAACCTCTTTCCAGAAAAAGAAGTGCCCACGGGTAGGTTGAGAAAGAGAGGAAGGTTTCAGTCACCATACTTGGGCCCGCATGAAGGAACTCCATAAACAATGTGGATCAAGCAAAAATCTAGAGGCATGCCTAGCAATCAACGCCTTCCTCCTGACAGAAAGCGACTGGATGCCAAGCCCACCCTCAGAAATTAGCAAGCAGACAATGTCTCAAGACAAAATATGAAAGCCGTGACCATCCTGCATCGAACCCCAGAGGAAATCTCGAAAGTATCGCTCAATCTTCCTTAAACAGGCCTAGGGGATAGCAGTGTTAGATAAGAGATTGCTCGGCATAGAAGATAATACCGATCGAATGAGAGTAATCCTTGCCATCATAGAAAGTCCAAAAACCTGCCAACCATCCAGATGATGACAAATACGCCTCATAAGATCACTAAAATCCGAACACCGAGGCCGTCTCTCAGAAATCGAAATCCCCAGATAGGACAACCGATCAGACTTAGCAGGAATGCCCATAATGTTGAAAATAGACCTCTTCAATGACGAGAATATCCTCGGGCTGAAGCAGATCAAAGATTTGTTAAGATTAACTCTCTGACCCGAGGCACGATAATAAGACTGAAGAATGGTTGCAAAGGTGGAGGCATTATAGGTAGAAGCCTTCCTCAGAAGGAGACAGTCATCAGCAAAAAGCAAGTAGGACAGCGAGGGGCCAAGGGGACTCGCAGAATAAGGGATCACAGCCGAACTCCGCTGAGCCAAAGAAAGGGCCCGGGACAAAGCATCAGCCAGAGGATGAACAAAAAAGGAGAAAAAAACAACCCTGCCTCAGGCTAACCTCCGAGTGAAAGTAATCCGTCTGACCCCCATTAATAAGAAGAGAGAATGATGGCCTATGGACACACTCCATCACCCAATCAACAAAAAGCTCATGAAAACCAAATGCATGAAGAGAATGGCTTAGAAAATCCCAACTCAGTCTGTCATAAGCTCTCTTCATGTCGATCTTAATAGCCATAAGGCACTGACTGCTAGAAGCTCTCTGCAGGTCATGCATAAACTCTTGGGACAACATGGCATTGTCTGTGATACTACGCCCCCTGAGAAAAGCCCCCTGCTCTAGAGAGATAAGACGAGGGATGATCGAAGACATCCGGGAGACCAAAAGACGAGCGCATACCTTATATAATGTAGTGTACAGACTGATAGACCGGAATTGCTGGGGAGAGGAGGCATCAAGCCGTTTGGGCACCAGCATAATAAGAGTCTGCTTCCAGTCAGAAGGCATATAATTAGATTGAAATACAGACTAGATCGCCAAGACCACATCCAGACCAACAATATCCCAATAATGGCAAAAAATAAGGGTGGGTACCCATATGGCCCTGGGGCCTTGTCAAGGCCAAGATCCCATAATGCTAGATGAATCTCCTCCATAGAAAATGGCTTGGTAAGAGTGTCATTCTCGACTTCAGAGACCTTACAAGATGATAGAACGGGACAAACATGGACCCCCTCCCCTGAAATTTCAGTCCACCTAGACTGGAAGAAATTAAAAAGCTAGTCCCTAATCACCTGAGGATCATCCTGATATGAACCGTCATCATCAACTAAATGCCTGATACGGTTCGCGGCACGACGATGTAAGGTAGCCTGGTGAAAAAATCTCGTATTACGATCACCTTCCTTGATCCACTGAATACGAGACCTCTTCCTCCAAAAAGTCTCCTGCTGTAGCATAAGAGAGTGATGGATAGCCAAAGTGGACCTAAGGGTAGACAGATCAGAATCGAGGAGGAAACCCTCCTGGTACTCCTTGGCTTGCAAAGAAATAATAATAGACTCTGCATGCTCCACTTGCCTTACAATATCCCCTACCTCTCTTCTGTTCCATCTAGAGAGCCTGCAACTAGCAAGGAACATACGTCTGGAGAGTCTATAGGTGGCACTCCCTCTAACAGGCATTCGCCAAACCTGAGAGATAATGTGCCTAGCCGAAGAATAAAAATTCCATAATTTCTCAAATCTGAACTATCTGGTCCGCTAGAGAGACGCCTCAGTAGAAATCAGAATAGGACAATGATCAAAACCAATTCTGGCCAAGTGAGTGACAGTGGCAGAAGGAAAACGCTGAAGCTAATTGGCGAAGGCCAGGGCCCTGTCCAGTCTCTCTCAGACTCTAGCAGAACCCTGACAGTTATTGCACTAGGTAAACTGGGAGCCCGCAAACCCCATATCCAAAAGACCTACTGAAGAAATAAAATTTCTGAACTCAGCAATGTCTGTAGATCTAACGAACTGCCTCCCCCCTTTTTTATCAGTGGCCCCCACGATACAGTTAAAATCACCAGGAAAGGAAAGCCCTGGCCGATAAGCGAAAGAAGCTCATCCCACAGCACCCGACGGACCCTGAAGTCAGTGCTAGCATAGACATCGGACAAAAGCCAAGGAGCAGAAGACCCCTCTGAAATAACCAAATCCACCTGTTGGCCACAGCTGTGGAAGGCATCGATTCTAATTTATCAGGTCTCCAAAGCACCAAGATACCACCAGAAAGACCAACTGACTCAACAACATAAGGTTCCCATAATCTAGAAATCTATCTCCGAAGCCAAGCAAAACTATCCCTAGACAGGCGAGTTTCCATCAAGATACAAATGTCAAAGGCATGGAGCTGCTGAAGCCTCCCAAAAGAGAAGAGAAACGAGGGTTTCTGGGCCCCTCGCACGTTCCACGAAAGAATCTTCATTCAAAAAGCAAGGAAGGGGGGGCCCCAACAGAGTCCCCAGTCACCTGCTCCTCAAGGTGATCATAAATCACTGGAGGGCCCATAGGACCATGCCCACTATAGTCAACCACCAGAGATGAATCCATAGCCACGGCTGAGCTATCCCTCTGAATGGCTCCCTTGAGCAGGGCGACCGCCACCTCATGGACCGGTCCGACCAACTGCTCCAGCTGGGAGATTCCTAAGGCAGTCCCCGGGGCTAGACCCTCTCTACGACGGGACTTCTGTGACCTCAACCCGGCTAGGCCATCTGAGCCCCTAAGGGAATCCATCGATGCCGAAAAGTAAAGGGAGCTGACTCACTGCTTTTACCCTTAAGTTGGGCCTTCCCTTTAGCTTTAGGTGCCTTGGAGACAACCCGCTGCGACTGAGGCTCCACAGGCCGACCCTCTTTGATGGGCCCGAATGGGCATCGCCCCGGGACTTCGGACGCCCAGCCCACTTGTTCGAACCCACATTCGCAAAAGGGTTAATTAAACTTCCTAAACTTTCAGACATCACTGGAACTGAGACCAAAGACTCAGACCCAGGCTGTTGAGATTCTTCCGGCACAGAACCCCTAACCCGGCACGCGGTGTTCATGGCTATAGAAGAAGGATACAGGGGGACTGAAGAGCCTTCCACCACTGGCAGCAAGACCGAACTCAGCTTGGGCACAGCTCCTGGCACCAGATCACCCTCCTAGCTCCAGCCGGCACGCCAGAAGCGGACTGGCACGCAGTGCCAGCGGGCAAAGGCATAGGCCTTGACAAGGGAAAGTCCTGAATCGGAGGAGCCACAGAAGCAGAGGAGGCCCCCAAGCCAACCACCCCACGACCCGCCTGCCTCCGTGCCACTTTCTTCGGAGTTTGCCAAACCTCCCTCATAATAGGGGAAGAAGAGGCAGCCATACCTGAAGTAGGGGGCACCGAGGGACCGACTGCACTCCCGGAGAGGATTTCCTCCGCTTTAACGCGGCCATCCAAGGACCATAAAGTAGAGCAGAGGAGGGAGAGGAGGAATCCGGCGCTACCCCACAAACTCCAGAGAAGTGCAAAGAGCAACAGGAGCTGCAGATACCTTCAAGGTGCTCGTAAGAGAATTGTTGCCAAAACGGAGCACCAGTCCCTCTGATTCGAGCCCCCGGCCGGAGAGGCTTGCTCAGGTCAATAGAAACACAGGCTCGAGCGAAGCTTCCCCGCTTCCGATTCTTTGTAGATTCATCAGCAAACTCATACTTCCCTGCCACCGCAAGAATCGAGAGAGGACCTCGTCAGACCAGAATTCAATAGGGAGCAGAGGTAGATGAACCCAGAGTAAAGCTTGGACAAGGGAACTCTCCGACAGAACGAACTCCTGCTTCCACTCAACGACAGCAAGAGGTTGGCCATTCACCACCCATGGTCTCCCGAGAACAAGAGGCAGAGCATGAGTATCAGCAAACCTAAACATATAGTGCCGATTCGCCAGGGCAATAGCTTCAATTTCCCTTGAGATCCCTGCTCAGTGGAATTCACGCACCAGCACCTCGGGCGAAATCCATCGAGCCAAGCTACGAGCTATGATCGCCTGATTCCTCCACCTGCCAACCTCTTCCTCCAGGGACTGCACGGGAGCATGGATAATGTCAGAAAATAAGCACTCCAGCTCTGTGACCTCTATCGGAGAAGGCGACGGCGAAACCCACTCGAACCGGTTAGGGCGGCCACGATTTCAGAGTATTCCGGAGTCCTTTAGGGCATCAAGCCCCATCGGAGACGAAGCATACGAACTCGTCATCCCAGAGACACGCCGGATGAAGACCAGCAGTAGCAAACACAAAAAAAACTATGGAAAAAGAGTGCGGAGCACAAATCTTAAAGCAAGTGCCAGTGGTTTTAAACTAAAGTCCGCGACAATATATTGCTTCGTATATATATTTTTTTTGGTACAAACGGGCGATCACACAAATCTCGTGTGAGTTAGGCCCAGATACATCAGATAACAAAATATGCTGAAAAGAATCGGACAGTGATCTCCAGGCCTCCAAATCCATGAACCTGTATGCTGAGCCATTGAGGTAGCCGCCCAATCTGCCGTCGCATTGGCTTCATGATATATATAACGGATCAGACATAGCCAGTCACTCATAGAATTGATCAAATATTTTTTAGGATTAAATTAGAGGGATCCTCAAAATAATTTTTCTTCCGTAATCCAGAAATAACCGAATTTGATATCTTTTAGATCGGCATTGAAGCGGTTATCGGTCCTTGGGGCCAGGCCAGCTAGTATTGGATATATCCTTTGAGTAGGAGACCGAAGAGATAGGTATTAATTATTATTATTATTATTGCTTTGGAATTTGGTGGCGATGGTGGAGCTACAACAGCAGCATAATATTATGCATGTTTCCTTCTAAAGGCAAGGCTGGCAAGGCCGGCTGGCTCTTCCAGCGAGCTCGAGCTTTTGTATCTTTTTTCACTTTTGCTGCTGCCGGGCCACGAGAGAGAGAGAGAGAGAGAGAGAGAGAGGAGCATTATTATATATATGTTCCCAAATCACACACATGATTGGTGGCTTGTGAACGACGATTTGTGTCTTTGAACATGAATGCCTGCCTAGCTGTTAGCCCATTAATTACAACACTCTTTTGACCTACCACCTACTTTTGAGCCTTTTGATTAAATAATATTCTTTGGCTCCCTCCCGGGCTCAGTACGTGCTTTATTTATGAATGTATTTCCTTTTATTTGATCTTTCTTTCTTTGGCACGGGTCCTTCCTTCCTTCCTTCTTTGTTGATTCTTTAGGGCTCACACAGCGTCACTGAGAATGAATCAATCATAAGCTTCGTCTCACCCTTCCTTCCTCTCTCTCTCTCTCTCTCTCGATGTCTTTCCGTTGTTGCTGTCTATTCCCACTGTCCTGGCTTGCAATTCCTCCTCCTCGGTCAGGATTCGCCTGGAAGCTAAGTTCTCTTCTTTCATTTGTTTTTCGGTCGAGCGCGGTCGGTATAATATGGCCGGGCCCTCCTCACATGGTGGCTTCTCTTTATGGATAAAAAAAAATAAAGGAAAAAGTTTTCCTGCATCGAAAACAATGCACTAAGTCCTTTTCAAAAATAAAAAAAATAAAATTAAAAAAAAAGCCAAAGAAGTTGGCCTAGTTAGGCTTACTCCCGTTCTGGGCGGGCTCAATCGATAGAGGGGCTTTGCATTGCAACGTTATGTTAAGGGTCTTTTGGAAGGAAGGATTTTAAGAAGGCATTTTGTTTCAAGTAAAAATTTAAAAGTTTCAAAAACAAAATTTCTCATTTAATTTACTCTCAAGCAAAAAAAAAAAAAAATTTAAATTTAAATTTTATAAAATTTATAAATATCTCAAAATGATCATTTACAAATTCCTCTTAAAAATCTACTTGAATGCAGGCAAAATACTTAATTTTATTTATATATCAAAATATTACAATATTAATTTAAAATATTATATTATTATTAATATTTACATAAACATCATTCATTTTATTAATAAACAAATATACATTTATTAATGTAATAATATTAATGACATATTTATTAAATATATTGTTAATAGTATGTATATATATATACATTGTTACTTAAAATAAATTTAATCTATAATTTAAGCAATTAAATATTTTTTATTTTAAATAATAAATATTTATAAATAAAATATAAATATTTAATAAATATATTATTAGATTTATATAATATTAATATTTCATAAATATCATTAATATATAAAATAATATTAATTATTTTAATATAATAATAAATATTGATGGATATTATAATATCAATATTTATGGCATACATATTTATATATGTATGTAAAATCACTTGAATCTATATAAATATTACAAAATAATATTTATAGAAAATTTTACAATCCTTAGATAAAATTTTTTTTTATGAGCATTATTCAAACAAAATATTTATGAAATTTTAGAATTCTAAAATATTATTTTTTAAAATTTTAAAAATTCACACCATCTCCAAGTATGGGGAACTTTATAACAAGTAATATATTGCTTGATATTTATTATTTCATTCTAAGATATTTCGTAGCTATAATCAGAACTTATCTTATTAACCATATCTCTATGTCCAGCAACCAGAGACTCTAGATTCTGAACCTTGAATGATACATGCAATGCATGCCTAACCCTTTTTGGTTTTTCTAAAGCAGACCCAAGGACGTCTAATTTAACTAGATTACTTGATGCATAAATGTTGTGCATTATTCTCAAAATCAGCATGGAAATCTTGAGGTGGGCAATTGCCCCCCCAAGTCCCATAGCTTTTTGAAGATAATTACCTCCACTAAGTGTTCCAATAAACCTTAATTAGCCTTTGATATGACACGAGCTTGCGAGCTTATAGCCTCTCATCCTAATTTTACCTACGTTGAAAAGAGCATTGCCATAGGAGTTGAAGTTGTTGTGACCATCGAGCGGCTTGAAGAAAAGGTGCCATTTCTAGCTTAAGTCATTTCATCAATTCCGACTGAAATTGAGTCATGGTGGTCATTTCTTTTAATGAAGAGAAAAAAGCAGATGCTCCACAACTTACTAGAAGGCTTGCTATACCCCCTAGCTTAGGTTACACCTGAAGGTTTTCTGATGGCAACTAACTTTTATTTCTTTATCATTTTTTTTTTCTTCCCTTGGATGGGATATATGTTTAGGACTTCATATGGTGCCTCTCTATTTTTTTTTTTTTTTTGGCATTTACTTAGTGGCTTAATGGATTGAACTTTTTTTCTTTGAAAGGATTAGCTCGCCCCCTTATATATAAATGGTTGAATTATGCTTTTGTACTTTATTTGTATTTTGGATCTCCTATCTCCAGGATAGCTTCTTCAGCCATAATGGTTCTTTGGATGGAAAAGAAGTCATTTTTAAGAAAAGCATAGTTTTTCAAGGCATTGCATGCATGGTTAAAGCATCTTTTTCGCTTTGCTTCTATGATTGTAGCAAATTCTACTCTAATTGTTAGAGCCTCCAGCATTTTTTAATCCTTCTATTCTTAAAAGGAATATGCAAATATTTTCTTTCAAATAATGAATAATTTGAAAAAAATTATTTTAATTGCTATAAGAGAATATATAGCAATATGCATGTGTGTGCAATTATGTAGCTATGTGTGTGTTTGTGTATTTACATATGTGTATATACATATATTACGTATAGTAATATGCATATACGCAATTTTTTAAATATAATTATTTTAAATTTTAAATAAATTGACAATTAAAAGCCAAGAAATATAAACTTGAATAAAATTTTGTCATTAAAATTAAAAAAGCTCAAAATATTAGAATCTAATAGGTTTATTATTATTTCTTTAAATAATTTAATGACCAAAAAAAAAAAATATAGAGATTTTCTTAAATAATAAATAATTTGATATTTTATTTTTAATTACTATAAGAGAATATATAGCAATAAATATGTATGTATGATTATATCTATTATGCATATAAAAATTAGCATGCATATACGTAAGAAGAGCATGATCATACTTGTAGAATCTCCACTTAAGTTTGATTAGGCCTAAATTGGAAGAAGATTGCTATAACGATAGTTTGAACTATTAGATGACATATGCTATACTTTGATAACTAAAAATAAAACAAAAGTTATAAAAACATTTTGTTGGGAATAATGAATATTTTGTAATTTTATTTTAAATACCATAAGAGATATATAACAATTTATGCATGTACATATGCTTACATGTATATAAACATTCACATATAAATATGGAGAATGCTTGACCATACTCGAGGGAATTTATACTCAAATTTGATCAGGTTAACATTAGGATAAGAGTATTTGAGCTATTCGATATGATCCATTACTTTCAAAATATTTTAACACTAAAAATTATGTGATTTCTATACGTCAAATGATATGAGCTTCGAACCAATAGGTGATTCTCATTTATCTCCCATTTAGAGTAAAATACAACTTAATAAAGAAGGTGATGGTGGACCCGATAGTAAGAGATTTGAGGATTCTAATTAATGATTTAATTATATAATGTTTAGTTCAAGATAATAACAGGTTTAATTATAGAATGTTTAGTTTAAAACTAACACACGAGGCTTCAAAGCGATTCAAGGCATCAAAACTAGTACTGGAGCAAGTGTTATTGATAAAGGCCAGTTAGGTCTAAGAGAGAGAGGTGTGGTCAAAAATACCCATAAGAAGTCTAATTAAGAAGAAGGCAACAATCAATTTAGTAGAGGTAATCGATGAAATGTATAGCTTTAGGAGGGCAATAGAGCAATACTTAAGCCCTTAAATTTTAAATTGCCTGGATCATCTTGTGATAATGACAATGACGACAATTATTTTACTAAAAACATGAAATTTCACCCACACTACCCAGGGCCAAGATCGTGGAGTCAAATTTAGATCTTAACATCAAGTTGAGGAGGTATAGCTTATTATAGGACAAGGGCTAGAATTGTTATAAGATGTGACCGTAGGCTATAAATATCTTTAATCCTTTAGAAGTTAGGGATAACTGAGGAATACTTGAAATTTACACATGTATGAACCAAGAAGTTTATAGGAGGAGGTTGGAGTTCGAGTAAGTCAAGTCGTCATCATCATCAACCAAATCAGGACCTTTCGGTGCATCAAATAGTTATAGTGTATATTATAACCCTTCGATTTATGATGATATAACCCTTAGATAGATCCTCTTTAGGACAACTACTAAGAGTGCTAATAGTAGTTGTCTACCATTAGCTAACTCAAATAACTGTTTCTCAATAATTGAAGGGAACAATTGCCCCAAAAAGGGCCTTAATTATCTTATTCTAAAGATCTAGCATCCCACCTTCATATGTATCCTTCTAAGGTCATGATATGTTACTTCACATCATTACCCAAAGCAAGGATGGACAATATTTTATCTGACACACTATCAAGATCATCTCAAGCAATAACAAAATAGTATGAGCAACATCAGTAAGCCCAGTACCTAGGCCAATATCCTATTCAACAAGCTAATTATGATAAGATCCAAATAGATGAGCATCATACACGTTCCACATGAAATTTTATTTTAAACTGATGAATCTACTTTGTGCAATGTTGAAATACAATTGACTAGGCAGCATTTAAATAATTCTATTTTCATGTACAAGCAACTAAGCTCTATATGGTAAAAATTGGCACTTCTATATCGAACTGCATGACTTTTATCTTGTGCAGGTTTCGTTCAGTATCAATTAACCTCTCATTACTTGGTAATTAAGGAAATATTTTAGTAGCCTATAGCAGCATAATATATTAACCGAGACATCTGACTTGGAGGAACGGGACAAGGGGCATCACTCTGATGCTCTGATTCATTTAAAACTTTGTGTAAGACATTAATATTACACAAAATGACAGCACTCTAAGTCTCACCAAGTCATCATATACTCTATGATTAGTGAACGCAGCTGGGTTCACAAGATTAATGCCAATTACCAACTGAACAGGAACGCTAGCTATCTTGGCCCCACGCGATCCCAGGGACAGCCTTCAAGACGGTTTACAGATGCTCACATAAGAATCCCCACTCATCATCCCAGGGAAAAAAGGTAATTGCCTTCCATCCAACCCTAGAACTTCACTTTCCAAAAAGCTGACGAATGGGAATCATCAACAGCATATCTCAAATGATATGAAGCAGCATACATCTTTCCATATGCAGCAATCCTGGTCCTCAATAGTGATAACAGCTCCTTGTGCCGGGACTGCTTCTTCTTGAGCACCCGAATATATGCAGACAATCCGAGCCATATGGCCTCTGCTTTCTTTAGTCGAAGAACAGGATGGATGTTGAAGCGGATCTTCATGTCATACATCCGCTTCTTGATGAACTTGTACATATAGCTGATGAATAGATAGGCACCCAGATGATTAGCTAAATGAAAGTAGGTTGAAATACAAAAAAAAAAAAAAAAGTGGCAAATAAAGAAATAAATAGTCTGAACATTCACTTTTATGGTACCATCAGAACTACAAAACATAACTAGCGTTCAGCATATGGTATACCCATGTTTATTATGTGCCTCATGATAAACCCACTCCTTTCTTAGTTAGCATTGCATAAGATGGGTTGAGAAAATGAGGCGTCTTCATTGAAGGAACTGAGATGTACAGTACTTCTGAATAAGTTTGGGAAATCTATATTCAAAGAGAGGAACTTGGAGACCCACCACTGTAAGTTTGCGTTATAACCAGTACCGATGGTATGATGGAAGAGACAGCAGATAGAAATTCTAATGAAAAATTTGAACATACAGTAGTTCAAAAGCAAGAATTAATGCACAAGTTCTCATAAAGCCTTTCTCTCTTTCTCTCACATGCACGCACAATAGAATTTTGTTTACAAGTTGGCAAAATTGTTTTACATCAAAACACCCATGTACAGTCAAAAGAATAACAAATTCATATGATAGTTTCACACCAGAAAATCTTCTTAAGAAATTACATGAAAACCATGCTGAATTAAAGTGGAATAAATGGAGAAAGAACCATATGAAAATAAATATCAAGAAACCGTGCAATTATTCTGGTAATCAAAACCATAACTGTTTTTTCTTTCAATTCATTTAGCAATAGATACAGCCAATAATTGTTAGCTCAGTTGGTTGACCTCCCTCTCTTAAAGGCTTGCCCTTATGAGAGCGGTCCACCCCGGAGGTGACATGTTAACACCACGTTGGTGGAGGCAAAAAACCAAATAAAGAAGGATAGGAAGCATATAACAAGTAAGATTGCATCATATTAACATGTAAGATTCCTCTTCACAATTATTATCATAAATCACATAACATCATAGTTATCATATTAACTTGGAATAGTGATAAACACAAGTTGAAGAATCCCCTCCACCACTGAGCATCATGTCAGCTCAAGCAATTGTTTTACCCCCCATGAGTTGTGCAACTTCCAGTGTAAGAAACTCAGGAGGTGTCCGCAAGTTAAAGATGTAGGTAATTATGCAGGTCTCCATCCATGCATTGACTACAAATTCTGATAGAAATATCTAGTACAGTTCAGATCATCTCCAGTTCAGCACTGAACCAGAGGGGCCCAGTCTTGTAATCACAGCCATCCATGTGCCACATGACAGCCATGGCTGCATGGACCCTGTATTAGACATGGGATGGTTCACCGAATGCACCATGTGAGCCCATGCAATTGGCTGTCCTAGAATACACAGATGGCTCCAACAACATGAATGGACCTCTCCAGTTCATCCACAAACTGGAGAGAATCCTGATTCTCGATGGTGACCTCAACCTCCAATTCTTCCACAATAGTCAGCATTAAACATGTCAAACAGCAGGTCCTATGGAAAAAAATTAAATTGCAGATATGGAGATTGTGGAGATTGCTGAGATTTTTTTCAAGGTGTCTTTCAAGTCATGTTGATAATTTCTTATAATGGAACTAATGAGATTAAATTGCTAGAGGTCGTGATGGTATCTATACCAGAAAGACCATTCAATCATCTTGAGAAGGCAACTTGCACTAGGATTGATTGTCTCTGAAATGTTACAAACATAGCAGTGGAACTTCATTGCACCAAGTAAGAAGGCCTGATAAGCGTTCAATCTGACAATGGCAGGAGAATTGATATTGGAGTCATAAAGTATAGGATGACACTTTATCCGCACATGATCGCACAACTTGGCTTTCAGCTGACACATTGGTCTACCATGTGCATTAACTGTAATAGTGGAGTTTATAGTAGCATTGCAATACCTATAATACAATTTTCAAGTTTGGTTAGTACTTAATCTGGCAAATGAAACACAAGAAATGTTTGAGACAAAATTGCATAAGGTCTAGTTGGCAGGTTAACAAAATAGCATATATGACAAAGATTTACCTTGTGTAATCTACTTGAATTTCCAGAGTGCGACAGTTGAGAAGCAAGCCACTCCATGGAAGAAATGATATACCATCTTCACCTGTATATACCCTGTTTACCAGATGCCTGTTTTGTTCCACCTCAAAATTCAGCCCAAATTTCTTATCATTCATGCAACAGTTGTAATCTCTAAAACCCCTTCTCAACCTGTTGAAGAAATGGCTTGCCTGCTTCTTCGAGGTGGATATAAAAAGAATGTCATCAATGAATCTCAACAACAGATTGTCAGGCAAAGATGAGTTCTCACTGTTTGTTCCAGTGACACAAATATTTGTTGCATGATTGTTATGGCACCAATGCGTCTTATCAATAACCACAACACTTTCTTTGTCCAAGTCAATAGCACTACATTGCCCTATAAATGTTGCATCATCTTTGACAGGTTTTATGCCATGAAATAAATTTTCATCAACCATAAAGTTAGCATTCAACAGCCTGTGCGCCTTTTCAAGATAGGGAAAAATCACATTCCTTTCCATGTGACCATAGTAAAATGAGCAAAGAAGGGAAGATAACAAACTTCCCTGAGATATGCCACTCTTTTGTAAATAAAATTCTGACCAACTTGCAACACATTGTGCTTCAAATGTTCCCTGAGAAGATCAAAAAGATCTTTTTTCTTGATCCTTTTATATGTCCCCTAAAATTATCCAGAACAAGATATCTCAGATGTACTGAACTGCTTTGTTAATAAAGAAAACGAGTAATCAAGATGAGGCAAGACTTGTTATCAGTTGCACAAAGGTATTTCCAATAAGAGATAACCATAAATATATACAGTACGGCCAAGTATAGTTTGATTTTGGAACATCCCAAACAAATATATGGTATATCAGGTGAATTTATAGACCTTTGGAAAATTGATATTGATAAGACAAATAATAACAATCAGCCAAAGCAAAGTCCAGTAGAAGATAGGTGGGCATGCATGAGCATTTTGTTATACCTGTATCTTTATTTTTCTGACAGGTGAATGATTCCAGTATAACTGATCAATCATATAGATATTACTCAATATTCATGATTGATATAAAATGTATTAGAGAAAATTATTGAAATGATCATATAAGACAATGCTGAAGATTATCTTTTAATGAGTTTGGACAATAAAGGATACCTGCCGTAAAATCTGAATTTGAGTTTATTTTGACACAATTTTCTTGACAGTACCATCAGATCAAATCAAAAGACATATATAAAATTACATAGCTCAGAAATAAAAAAAATACCTGATCGATTAAAATACTGTAGGATGAAGGTAACTGAATGGAAAGCTCAGATTTTGAGCAACCATTTTCGTTGGTACTAAAATCATCGGATATTTGGTCATAAAGGGTCCATAAGGACTTCCTCCTGCATACAACTCGTGCATGTTTTCTCAGTATGTATTCATCATTTTTATAACATCTCTCATTATATGAATTAACATATCCAGATCAATGGAGTCAAATGCCTTTAGTACATCAGCAACAACAATGAATACCCCAGGCATCCGTGTTGATCTATTTTTCACTTTACAAAGAAATTGATGTACTTTTTGATAGACATCATTGTAATCAAACACAGAAGATCCTATTAACTGTGGATGCTCAACCTTTATCATTTTCAGGATCACATGTAGTTCTCGTAGAGCAGAATTCACAGATTTGTAATGAATGGGCTTACTCTTTCTAATGCTCATCTGCTTGTGATGCATTCCTGCTTTTCCCTCCATTGTAGCATGACAGTATTTTAATGGAAATCCATGAATAGGAAATCTTACCTTAGATGGTGCTCTAAGGTTTGCTAAAGGCCGGACACTTATCTCTTTTGGAAGATATCTAACCTTTGAAAAACCAAAAGATCTTCTCCTCATTATATGTTCAAAGGTTGCAAGATCAAGTAGGGTGTAGTTCTGTTCATTCAAGCCAGCAGTCGATCTTTCAGCTAATACTCTCCACACTGCCTTTGGATAATAAAATACATCATTCTTTCTGGATTCCCTTTCTGTGACATAAAAGTTGGCGGCGATTATCGGTACCACCATATAAGAAAAGAACCAATAAATCCAACGAAGGAATAAATTGTTCTGAAGCATTATTATTTCACCAGGCTTTCTGATCTCTCTCCTCAGGCTTTCATTATTACCAAATCTGAATTCATTCTTACTATTGCAAAAGCAGACAGAGAATCTAACTTTTGATAGAAGTGGGTGGCATGAAGTTTTCAGACCATGAATGCATTGTTTGAGCTGAAAGTTTTCAAATCTACGCAATCCAATGAACTTTGAAATATTTTTCCGTAAGGATCTCCAAGTAGAAGAATTTCCAATCAGAGATGGAGGAACTATGCTCCTCACAACAGCCCAGACAAAGGAAACCACTTCCTGGTGTCTGCAATAAGATTCAATTGGATCAAACTCAGAATCAAAAACTTCCAGCAAATTTTCAGGAGGTCCATCTCTGCCCAGAACTTTCATGATGCATGTCATGTGATGAGCATTGCAACCCAGGGTGCATTTCCTTGAACATCTTCAGTGATGAAAATATTCCTTTTCTCACCTGCTTATGAAAGTTCGAACAGAAATTTCACAAATATTTAAATAATGAACTTTTCTGTTAGCGGCCAGCCAGAAATTGTAAATTACAAGAAGCTAAGAAACAAGCATGAAGGCAATAGAACAGCGCATTATATAGCTCAATCAGTTAAATTATAAACAAGGCCAGTCAACTTTTTTCCATCATTAATCAAGTTCCAATCAGAAGAAGATGAGGAAAGATGATTATAAGCTAGTAATACTCTTAATGTTTTAGAAGTTCACAGGAAGCAGAGTGGTGGCCTTGGGAAACCTGATGCCTGGGTTTTACCGAGCACCCGAAGATCAAGGCAATCCAAAAACAACAAATGCATAAAATTATATTTAAAAGGGGAAATTCAAGAACATAGATATAATGAAAAATGGAGCATAGCAAATAACATGGGTTACTGAAATACCAACTTGGCAACAATAAACGATTCATAAATTGACCTGACCTCCATACTCAAACATGACACAAAACACGGGCATTCACACCAAGGCAGCTGCTAGACAGACCTGTTTAGGAGGCCGAGACCACAATTTTCTGAACATTGTTAATATTTTGATAAGGTACTGCAAATGAAAATGAGAGGGAAAAATCTTTTAAAAACCCACAACTGCTAGTGCAAACTGATACGTCAACAAGGGAAAAATGGATGAAAGAAAAAAGTTGAACTAGATCTGAAGAATAAATTGGTACAAAAAAGCCACGACACATTCTCCATCTCCCTTTGAGATGAGACATTTTGTTTTAGTGCCTAGCATACCAAAACAATGGCACAGATGAGAACAACCCGTCTACTGGATCTAGGAGACATGCAACCTATACTCCCTGACTCACTATTGTTTTTGTAAACAATGTCAGGTACACCAAAAGGAGAAGGATCCCTGCGTACCACTTCATTACTTCCATGATTTTTCGTTGGCCTTCTACACTTTTTGACTCATTGTTACAATTCACAAACCACTCTTTGGATAGGTTATTCTGCCATAATTTCTGAGCTTAAACCTTATGATATCAGCAGAAAAAGACAAAGGGGTGAAAGGAATAAAGCCAAAGCCAAAACATCATGACAAAGTAGGGTTATACAACCATGCATTAAGAGCCTTACACCTCTGAAGGTTATTTCTTTAAAAAAAAATCCAAACAGAAACATTGAAAGTCAAGGAAATGAACTGGCTTTATTCATGAAAGCAACATCAGTTATCATGGTCCCTATATTTATCGTGTGCCACCCCTTTGTTTACCATATACCATAAAGTCAACTTTCTACAGCCGTTTTCTAACAATCATCTGACATGAATGCATGCACAAGGTTAAAAAAGGAAAAAGAATGCACAACCACCTACTATGTGATGAAAAAGCAAGAAACCTAACCTAGGTCTTAAATGGTTTGCTCTTAATTTCTACTCCACTGGTGCTACTAACCAAAACTGAAACTGAAACCAAAACCAAAACCAAAACCATAAAGCCTTGTCTCAACTACTTAGGAGGCTAGCTTTGTGAAACCATTCGTTCTTATCATCATTAGAGGAAGATTATAATGTTATTGATATCTCTTCTAAATTCTTTAATTCTTGTAAGCTCTTTCTCAAATCTCAACCACTCACCACAATTCACGCACCTCTCGAAAATTGCAACTTCCTAATGTCTTTGTTCAGATATAATTGCACCAGCCAACAATACTCCATCACCTTGTCCTCCGCTGCTGCCACTGATATGTTTCTTGATTTCCTTTTTTCTATCTTTGTTTGACCATATACCAATTTCAACACTCATTTCTACCACCTTCATCTTTGCAAGCATTATATTTTTCCTATGAATTTTCCCTTATCAAGATTTAATTTGGTTGCATGACAACCTAGGAACACAACCACAATGTAGATGTTGATTAGGCATTTATTTTACAAGACCCTAAGTTATAAAAATGTAATCCTGCGATTGATTTTTGTATAAAAGAAATATTCATATGGTTAATTCAATTACCTCACTGACCTCTAGTTGGTTTTCTCCTTTTACTCCTTTCACTTACTTTCTTCTACGTTGTAAACCACAATCCTGTGACCCCATATCTTGGGCTACATCATCTGTTAGTGATAGAAGAGAGATACAGTTTGAGTAGCGGTGGTGCTCCTTATTCAAGCCTTCTTGCACTTAAGTTTTCTCATCCTTCTTTGGTATTAAGTCGACCAAAGGTCCTAAGGCATTATTTCCATCAAATCTATAGAAGTTCCTTCTTTTAGAAACAGTCTCTGTTTCCATCTAATCTATAGAAGTTCTTTCTTTCATGATGTTCTTGTCTTTCTTTCCACAACCTTACCATCCTCCCTGACTGACCAGGGATTGATTTGTGGGCTAGCTAGTTTTCAAGGGTTCTTAGAGATAAGGCTTTTCAGTCCTTCAATTCCTGCATTTTTACATAAATAGAAAAGAGAGAGAGAGAGAGAGAGAGAGAGAGAGAGTGCCGCTCCATCTTTCTAAATTAAAATACAATTACTAGAAATAAAATGTGTTTAAAGCATAAGAGTTGGCTAAAACATATTCTCAAGACAAGTGAAAAAGTGTTTGAAGAAAATCACCACCAGCAAGCTTAAATAATCAAGATACTTGGAATAATGACAACAAGAAGCAATATCAGAAGTGATTTATTTGTATATGATGCTCATGTAATTTTAGAATGTGGTATCTAGAAATTACTCAATAAATCTGCAAACCTTAGATGCCGATCTGTTCTCATCCTTATTGGGGTGCCTGAAAGTTGTAATGGGGCAATGTTTTAGCAGCAACTTCTTATGCTGGCACTTCCGGGCATTTCTTATAAGAGCTTTAAGCGAGCTTAAAAGGGAATGATACCTGGTCAACCAACACCATTAACTAAAAAATAGGTATATGAAAAAGAAGATGATGATGATGACAAAGACAATGATGATGACAACAGCGATAAGATGATGATGAGAAGTTTAAGAGAGACAAACTCCAGATGCTAAAACATAAGTAAGCAACTAAGAATGGCATGCGATAGTTGAGACTGAATTTCAAGAGTCTTTTTAAACCAAGGTTTGGAAACTTGAGGGATGGGGTCATTTTGGTTTTTCCATAGAATGAGTCACACCACTGTCCTGCCCAATTCTGACACTTGGGATAGAAGATATCCCAAGATGCACTGAGTGGAATGTGGCAATAGTAACGGCATGATTTCAAGCCATGATTCAAGTCTCAGCAAACTGAAGTCATCTCGGCCATCTCATACTGTCACAAAGAGATTCTGAAACTAGTCTTGACCATCTCATCCTGTCTTATCTCGGCTATAATACTTTGATACTATAATTTTAAATAGATATAATTTATCATTAAAACATAACTTTTGAAATTCAAATATATTTAAAAATCAAAAAATACTAAAGCGTTACAAATAATTTTTTTTAAGAAAAAAGCATCCCAAGTACTACTATGCCTGACCTGGTCAATGGTTGGGTTGGACAAGACATGTAGTGTCTTATTCTGTAGAAAAACCAAGATGCTTCTGGCCCACAAAATTTAGAACCTTAATTTCAGGTCCTCATGGGACATCCTATGGGACGTTTGGACATATCGTCCCAATTGTCTAGACAAAACTGTCCTGCCATTGTCTTAACATTCTAATCCATATGTCTCGGAACACCTCGTCCCCTAATTGCCAGGATAAGGTAGGATGGCAGCACATCTCATTCCATAGAAAAATCGAGACAACTCTTTATCTCACAAAATTTAAAATTTTAGATAGCGAGATGGTCCTGTCCCGACACTTCGGATAGCAGCCCATTCCGATGTTCCACAAAACATCCCATCAGGATTTAAAATCATGACTTGAACAACGGTTAGCCAATGGTGTCAGATATGAAGCTGACGGTGCAAGTAGTTGAAATTTGTCTAACATGTGGAGAAAGATAGGCAGCATCCAAAGATGCATGCAAACAGCAATCCAGAAGATGTACCAACAATACCATCTTAGACAACCAACTAAAACTATCATTAAGTTCTTCATACAGTGCTTCAAATGCAGCATTAAAAGTAAGTGAGGCTGCCAACTATATAGTCGATTCCTATAAAATATATTAGTCCCAAAGGTGTTGAAATAAACAATATTAAAGGATGGACTAATTAATTGTTTCCTTGACGTTCTTCATGGAATTCAATATAAAATGTTTCTGTATTCAGCAAATGAGAGTTGTAAAAATTTTGGGCTTTGAAAACCTAGTTCATTCTTCTATATTTTGTTCTCTTGGCAGAAGAAACTTCACAATGTACCCGTATTTTTTATGTCATAAGAATTGAGGTTGGAGTGATAGGATATGATTTATTTGTAATCCTAAACTTTCAATTTATTTTTAGGATGATTCAGGGAGTTGTACAGAAAAATGAAGAAATATTTATTTGCTAATTATTGCTCAAATAATACTGCACATAAGTTGCGGCTTTATAACTCAATAAGGCTTTTTTTAATTTTATTTTTAGGTATCCTATTGAGAATGTCTTTTTTATTAGGGAAATAGGAAGAGTATAAAGCTTGCTGTATTCTAATAAATTTATGAAGCAAAAATATTTTAAGTTTTGGAAAACTTTAGAAATATTGCAAGAATTTATTTTTATTTACTTTAGAATAATAAATTACATAATGATTATTACACCCTCCACTGCAATTTGGAATGTTGAGGCTCCATTTGGCATTGCTTTTCAAGGGTCAAAAGCACTTTTGGCAGGGCCCACCCAAACTGCTTTTAGGTAAATTTGACATCTTTGGTAAAAATTTGAAATAACTTTATGGCTCCTCCAAAAGCAAAAAAAAAAAAAAAAAAGCCTACAAGGAAAAAGAGCTTTTGGGCAAAAGCTCTACTTGAGACCCATCAAAATGTTGTTTTCAATTGACTTGGAGGTTACAAGTTCAAAACACACAGTCACATTTAATATTATAATATGATAATATGATAACTATAATAATATCATAATATCATATATAATATAATATAACTTATTTTATTATAGCGTAATGTTAATATATTGTTATCTTATAATATTATTATAATATAATGATGTTTCAAAAATTATTATATTTTTATAAGATATATAAAAATTATTTTATATTATATTATTTAGGCACATATCAAAGTAAATTATTTATAAATTAGGATATTGAAAGTAAGTAGTTCGATTACCAAATAGATAGCACTTCAAAAATGTAGTTACTATATAGTAAATAGCTTTTTTATTGAAAGCTCTACTGTCCAAAGTTCTATAAGCAAAATCTTCACTGCCTATAATGACAGACAAGGGTCTAATTGTTCTAAAGGGCATATAATTAAATCTATAATTTATTGTTGTAGATAAAACAAAATCAGCCCTAGCAATATGAAACCAAAGGGAATAACCCTGCCTTCTCTTTTGCACTCCAATCATTTTATTCTTCCATCCCTTGGTTTTCTGCCTCCATTGCCTCCTCTCTCTCTCTCTCATGAAATTCTATTACCAAGTTCATTCTTGTGATATAATATTGAGCAAGTAATGATTTGTGCGGAAGTAAATGTAGCAGTCTATAGATGTGAGGCGAACAGGGATGGAGGTCCTGAACAACTTTAAAATCACTTACCTTCGGTCAAATAGAATATGACTCAATAATTTGGAAGGACTAAGGAAGAAGATGAAGACTAGATTGCATGCAAGTCATGGTTTCAGATGTGTTCAATGTAATTCCAAATGTGATGGGCCAGTATGCATCAAACATAATGACTGAAGACTGGGTCAACGAAAATGAGTTGGTTGAAGATTTGTTATATGAAGACCACATAATTGATGCCCTAAAGCAAAAAGAAAAAGAAAAAGAAAAAGGGCATTTGGAAATCCATTTGATGAAGAACCAATATGTAACAATCTGGTGGAAGAAAGTCCTGAGATTGAACATATGCCAAATGATTTCTCTTACTTCGCAGAAATTATCATTAGTTTATTTAAAGTTACAATTGAACAAACAAATGATGATTAAATGAGGAAAACACTATCTACTGAAGTGATATGCAAAATTATCAATTTTTTTCCTTAGTACAGACCATCTAGAATGCTCTCAAATTTTGATCCAGGTATTTTACCTTGCATCAAAGGAATCAGCTTGCAATATTATAGCAGATGGTTGTAGTCTAAGAAGCATGGACATAGAGATGTGACACAAGTATGACACAATACAGGTATATCAGTATTGCAAATCTTGAGAAAGTATAATAAGAGATAGGTAGGATTCAACGAAAAAAAATGTGTTTTATCATTGTATATGCTTATATATGCTATGCAAATCAAATATGTATATGAAAGCACTCACAAAGCATAGTATGCTATCATCACTCAAATCTATAAACCAATCCATACTTCACATTTTAATATTGCATTGTCATTCTAAAACTGGCAATTTCACCATTCAATGGGCAATGGGAAAAAGAGAATGTCCTTACGTCATTTTTGGAGGTATCAGAAGTATCACAAATGCTGCTGGATATATTTAAAATGCCTTATTTATGTTGAAAACTAAGATATCAATATCTGATTCATGTCTAATATGGACGTGGCATTTGATCTGAAGTATCCATGCTTTCTAGACCGTATGCAAGAGGATAATGGCATGATTAATAATAGCAAAGATTAGACTGAGGCTAAAGTTGTTATAATACATTGACTCAAGGTTTGAAACCCTATGGGACAAGGGTATCTTAGACTCTTCATAGAAAGGAATACCCCATTGCCTTGCCTCATCCCAATGGCTATCCTCATAGAGCGTCCCAATAGGTAGCCCCATCTCTATCTCCTTCTTTCCTTTATTTCTTTCTTTGTTTCTTTTGTTCTTTTTTTTTTCTTTGTTTATTTATTTATTTATTTATTTTGTTCTTTTTTTTTCTTCTTTCTTTCTTTCTTTCACTTTTCTTCTTTTTTATTTTCCCTTCCTTCTTTTCTTCCCTTCTTTCTTTCTTTCTCTTTTCCCTTCATTCCTTACTTTCTTTTTTTTCTCATTTTCTTCTTCTTTCCTTCCTTTCTTTTTCCCTTTCCTTCTACCCTTCTTTCCTCTTTCTTCTTTCCTTGCATGGAAGGGTTTCAAAGTCCCACCCCATCCTAATCCCATTTTTCCATGGGAATGAGACAGAATAGCTAGGATGCCCCCTATCCCATTAAGTGTTAAAACCTTGCATTGACAAATAAAAGGTAATTTGAGCATTGGTTTCATGACAAGGATTATTAAAGACAACAATCACAAGCAACTTGTGTAAATAAGACACATAAAGGACTGAAGTTTCAATAAAATCCAAAGGCTTAAATGAAGCAATTGCAGTGGAGAAGATGAGTGCATGACATGGAGGAAAGGGAAAAGAGAACAACTAGTAATTATACAGCCATACTATCAGTCTTTAGCTGTTTGAGACTAACATGGTGATGTTGCAATAGATGAACAAAGAACATAAGTAAACACATTCCTGAGTCTAAGAGATTAAAACTAATGGATCATCAATATTCAATGACGAGCAAACAAGAACTGTTATAGATGACTGGTAATAGCATGGAATATTCAATTAAAAAGCACAAATTATAGTAACTTACTAAAGGAAATTTATCTCACAGGTTGTGATACTTACAAGCACTTCGATTTGATGTCACAGAAGCCATTGCAACTAAGACATGTCAACAACTTTAAATGTTCATTATGAAACCCAAAAATAAGATTCATAAGAGAAATTGCACCAGAGTTGTTTGGCTTCAACCTGTTTAGGATATCTGAAGATCATGAAAGGTATATCAAGTAAAAATCGCTCAAATCAAAGTCCAGTATTTCCACAGGATCATAAAGCAATTGGGTAATCAACCAAAAAAAAAAGGGGTGACAACCACCTGGAGATGCTTAGTGGCTACTAAAGATAGCCCTATGAGGACACAGTTTCAATAGGGTTGATGCAAGGAAAGAATCTTATATGAAGGCAAGGAAACTCAAATACACTTAAAAGTAGAGGCCTACACTTAGAGGAGGCCAATTAAGATCCATGTACCCATTTCAAATGGATGGCACAAGGCTTTCTCCACATTTATGTTCACATGACAAGTCTTCTTTCATCTTTCTTTACTGGTCATTGACATTTCACCACATACACACGAATTTGTTGATAAGAGTGATGCAACTTGGGCTGGGTTCAACCCGAACCCAATTAGCCCATTGCATTCAGCAAGACAGGTTAGGCAGAGGTTCAGAGAACTGGGGTAGGGTACTCAGGCTTCTGTTCAGAAATCCAAACCAAACCCCATGTTGGGTTAGGTGATTGTTGAGCTTAAACTTCACTAGAACTCAAACCTCACTCCACTGAAACCAAAACAACTCAGTCCAACCCAAAAAATAAACAGATTTATTGAATTATTGATGCTTCACAAAATATCCATATGCTCCATTTGACTATATTTTTCGGCTTTATTAAGCTGTAAAATCATGTAAGTGCACACAGATAAGATCCCACCCAGGCCAATACTAACCTAAACAAAATGCCCAAACATTTACCCAATTTTAAATTACAAATGCAACCCAACCCAATCCAACTCCAAGCAAATTACCATTTAGCTTAAGACAGTTGGGTTGCATTGGAGAAATCCCAAGGTGCATCAAGGTTAGGAGCAGTCATTCAAGTCTCAATGAGACGAGGGCTGAGATATCTTATCTCAAGAGATTCTGGAACTAATTCTGGCCATATAACCATAATAAATTGATCAGATATCTTTTGAAGTTCAAATACGTTCAAAAAAATCAATAAAACACTAAAGCTTCACAATTTTTTTTAAAGAAAAAAAAGCATCCCAAGCAAGTAATAAGACGCTTAATCGGGATAAGATGCGATGCATCTTGTTCCATGAAAAAATTGAGATTTAAAACCCTAATTGGGAGATATAGAGTTTGGGTTGGGTCAGTGTTAGATCTTATCCTAACCTAACTAGCCCAAGTTGCGACCCGAAGCAATGTTGCCATGAGTTTTTGTCTACCATAATGACGTGAATTAAAAGAACAAAACAAAATGTGTACTATGTTTGAACAAAAATTGCAGATGCCAACAATTTGAAAGAGTCCCGCGTACTAGCTGTAGGGCAGCAACAATTAAGCAAGATTCAAAGTTAATACTCTAATGTTATGCTGACTTCTTTACATAATAACTTTGAACCTCTAAACTAATCTTACTGTAAATTCATGTACATTTATGGGAGTTCCGCATATCTACCCCCTAGAAGGTCCCCATATATGAGTTCTTGCACTTTAAAAAGTAAACAGTGCAAGAACTCTAGAACTGGCACACGTAAACTTCCCATCATTTTTCTTACTATTCAACCATTTTACCTTTAGTTTGGCTAGGTTAAAAGTTTGCAAAGCTTTTCCATGGACTTTTCTCCAAAATCTCTAAAATTGTGTACCAATAGTTTGTGTACTTTTCACTTTGTTGATGAGTATGACATTGTCACTTCTCTTTTGGAGGAAACCATATCACTGCAGTGGCACCTCGCAAGTATTAGATTTGTTAGGTGTACAATTTCCAGATTTTCGATAGGCAAACGTGCAAGTTCAAGTTTTAGATTTTTAGGGTGGCACATATGCAAGCCTTGGTTTTCTGGATGGATATGTATTATGGGACACAAGCAAATAAGCATACCTAAGCAAAATTCCCTAAATCTATACACACACATACATAGAGAGAGAGAGAGAGAGGTAGACTTGGCTATATTCGAATGTAGCCAAGCCTGAATCCGGTCACCTCTAAACATAACCATGAATTTAACTATCAACCCTTGCCCCGATTATGCATACAAATACATACATGCATATCTCAAAATCCAAGATAGGTGCAATTGTAATGTTGGACTATCCTATAGTATGTACCTGATATAAATTAAGAAAGTTATTGATGGCAAAAGCAATATTGCGTTCTAGAAAAAAATTATACAAGATAGGATAAAAGGATATGATTTCTTGGGAAAACAGAACAATATGAGAATCTATTATAAAAGACATATTTCTCTTGATTTGAGTGCCCACTGGAACTTTTGATGAAGCTTGCAACATCAAGCAATAAAAGCATTGTGAAGAAATCTGCAAGCGCATAAAAAAGGTCAAAAGAGCATAAAATAAACCAAAGTGAAATGTGACCCTTAAGACTATGGTCAAAGGATATATCTACCTATAATTATATAAAATGGAAATTGCAGTTTTTCAGTAGATAATAAGACTGAGTCAACGAAGAATAAATGAACAAAAGTGAGGAATTTAGATAGGCGTGAAAAAGCCATCATAGCATCTTTTTATCTTTCACTATCACAATAAGTTGACCAAACACATCTACTTTCTACAAAAGAAAAGTCAAATCACTAGACATTATAAAAGCTCATGCGATTGTGGCCATGCTCGAATGTTGGAAATATAAAATGGAATATTTTTCTCATTCACAATGCATCCATTCCAGGGAATCATTAGGAGTGACTAATTTTGACTCTTTTGTTTAATTTCACATAAATCTAAATAGCACCAAGTTAATAAAACAAACCTTTTAGCATATTCCAATTTTCATTAATACGTTATAAAATTATTATACTCATATAATATAACTCTTTGATATTATGATTATGGATTAAATATTAATATGTTACAACATGAAAGTATAAAATATATCATATCATACAGCATCATAGAAAATTTTAAGGTCGAACCTAATACAACCCAAACCCAATTTGGGGTTCGGTTTGAATTTTTGAGCCCATCACAAAAACCTCAACTCAACCCTACCCATTAGCAGGTCAGGAGAGCAATTTCATTTCGAGACCAACCAAGGTTGCACCCCTACCACCCTTTTTTTAATTTAACATTGGCATTCTCCTATTAAGTGACTTACAATAGCATCTCAAAAGGGCTTTGTCTCATCAATTTGGAAGTATCAACAACTTGTTATGGTAGTGGCTACTAAAAGCTTTTCTTACAAAGTAGCATTTTCCTATGTGAATAACTATTATGGTGTAAGTTGAAAAGCGCCTAGTTTGGATTCATTTATTTTGCCTTTCTCCTATTGAATGCACTATATGGCGGTAGGTAAAGTACCTTCCTCTAAAATATCCAGTTTCTTTTACACGAACAGTTGTTATATTGCCTCATATTTTTTTCAATGATTTTTATCAATGATTGCTGATGGTTCTGTCGTCCACACAGGCTTGTGATGTTTTTCCTGCAAAGTAGTGCTCTTACTAATGGCTATAATGAATGCTCAAACTTTACCATAAATTTGTTAGTGTATGCCCTAGATCCAATTGGATTTAGGGCATACAGGATCTAGGGCATACACTAACAATCTCCCACTTGCATCAGAGCCATCACCCATGTATTTAATACCGAGTGACTTAACATGATTATCATGCTTCTGCTGCGGTAGGGCTTTAGTGAGCGGATCAGCTACATTATCCTCAGTGGGACTCGTTCTATTTTTACATCATTTCTACCAATAATCTCTCTAATTACATGGTATCTCTGAGTACATGTTTGGACCTCTGATGAGACCTTGGCTCCTTAGCTTGCGCAATAGCTCCATTGTTGTCACAATACAAGTGTACTGGATCAGCAATGCTTGGAACCACACCAAGTTCAGTGATGAACTTTTTGATCCAAACCGCTTCTTTGGATGCATCTGATGCTACGATGTACTCAGCTTCGGTCGTAGAGTCGGCAGTCATCTCCTGCTTGAAACTTTTCCAGCTGACTGCACCGCCATTGAGTGTAAAGACATAGCCTGATTGAGATTTATAATCATCTTTATCAGACTGAAAACTAGAATCCGTATAACTCTGAACTATGAGTTCAGGTCCTCCATAAACCAAGAACATATCCTTAGTCCTTCGTAAGTACTTAAGGATATTCTTGACGGCCATCCAATGTTTCTCTCCAGGGTTTGCCTGATATCTACTAGTGATACTCAATGCATAAGAAACATCAGGTCTCGTACATAGCATCGCATACATGATGGATCCGATTGCTGAGGCATATGGAATCCTATTCATGTGCTCTCTCTCCATTTGGGTCTTAGGACTCATGTCCTTGGAGAGATGTATTCCATATGATACCGGCAGGAATCCCTTCTTGGATTCCTCCATGCTAAACGTTTTAGCACTTTATCTATGTACGTTGATTGAGACAATCAAGCAACCTTCTAAATCTATCTCTATAGATCTTAATACCCAGTATGTAGGCTGCTTCTCCCAAATCTTTCATGAAGAATTTGCTGGACAACCATTCCTTCACTTCTTGCAGCAAGGATACATTGTTTCCTATCAATAATATATCATCTACATATAATATCAGGAAAACAATAACACTCCCACTAACCTTCTTGTACACACATGGATCATCCTCATTTTTGATAAAATCAAACTTTTTGATTGTTTCATCAAAACGGATGTTCCAACTTCTAAAGGCTTGCTTAAGTCCATAAATGGACCTTTGCAGCTTGCATACCTTTTTAGAATCAATGGACTCAAAACCCTCAGGTTGTGTCATATACACATCCTCCACTAAATCACCATTTAGGAAGGCGGTCTTGACATCCATTTGCCATATCTCATAATCATAATAGGCTGCAATCGCAAGCAAAATCCTTATGGACTTAAGCATGGCTACGGGCGAAAAGGTTTCATCAAAGTCAACACCTTGCCTTTGCTTGTAACCTTTAGCCTCGCCTTATAGGTAATCACATTACCATCCATGTCTGTCTTCTTCTTGAAGACCCATTTGCACCCAATGGGTTTTATCCTTCAGGTGGATCAACCAAAGTCCATACTTGGTTGTCGTACATGGAGTCCATTTCAGACTTCATGGCTTCAAGCCATCTCTTGGAGTCAATGTCACAAATTGCTTCATCGTAGTTAGTAGGCTCATCATCTTCTATAAGAAATCCATATCTCTCAGGAATATGATGTGTTCTACTAGACCTACGTAGCTGATGTGTACTTGGAGCTTCCTGTGGCTCCATCATTTCTGATAGAGGTTCACGTAAATGTTGCCTGAATGTGAGTTGAGTCTCTTGCTCAACTCCCACTACATTTGGCATTTGCTCCATGTCATCTAATCGGTCTGTGTCAATTTGTGGTTCTTGAGTTTCACTAATCTCAATATTTCTGCCACTACATTTCTTAGAAAAATCTCATTCTCTAGAAATATGGCATGCCTTGAGACAAACACCTTTTGCTCGAGTGGGTGGTAGAAGTAGTCCTTTTGTTTCTTTAGGATACCCCACAAAATTACACTTGTTAGATCTAGCTCCCAGCTTGTCTGACTCATTACGCTTTACATAAGCGTAGCAACCCCAAATCCTTAGATGACTAAGGGTTGGTTTCTTTCCACACCATATCTCATAGGGAGTGGAACTGACCGACTTAGATGGAACTCGGTTTAGAGTGTATTCGGCTGTGTGTAGGGCATAACCCCAAAACATTTTTGAAAGATTTGCAAGGCTCATCATTGATCGCACCATATCTAATAATGTGCGATTTCTCCTTTCTGATACACCATTATGCTGTGGCGTACCAGGAGGAGTCCACTGAGAGAGAATCCCATTCTCTTCAAATATTCTAAGAACTCATGGCTTAAGTATTCCCCACCTCGATCTGATCGAAGTATCTTAATACTTTTGCCACTTTGTTTTTCTACCTCGATCGAATTCTTTGAACTTTTCAAAGGCTTCAGATTTGTGCTTCATCAGATATACATAACCATACCTGCTATGGTCATCTATAAATGTGATGAAGTAAGAAAAACCTCCTATTGCCTGAATATTGATAGGACCACATACATCCGAATGTACTAGTCCTAAACATTCAGTTGCTCGCTCACCCTTTTTAGTAAAGGATGACTTAGTCATTTTGCCACGTAAGCACGACTCACATTCCTCAAACGATTCCCAATCGAATGAGCCCAAGTAGCCATCCTTATGTAACTTGGTTAAACGTGTTTCATTTACATGGCCTAAACGACAGTGCCATAGGAATGAGTTCTTAGAATTATTTGATTTTAATTTCTTAGTTTCTACATTGAGAATAGGGCATTGTAAATTCAAAACATAAATCCCGTTGAACATTTCAGCAGAACCAAAGAACATTTCATTTTTAAAAATTAAAATTCCTTTATTTCCAATTTCAAATGTATATCCATCATTTACAAGACATGAAACGGAAATAATGTTCTTTGTTATGTTTGGAACATAGTAACAATTATTAAGCTCCATTACAAGCCCAGTGGGCAAAGACAAAGAACAAGATCCTATAGCTAAAGCAGCAACCTTTGCTCCATTTCCCATGCGCAGGATCACTTCATCTTTTTTCAGCTTTCTACTGCTTCTTATCATCTATATTAATACAAATATGAGATCCACAACCGGTATCCAATACCCAAGTGGAATAAGAAGTAACAGAAGAAAATATCTCAATCATAAATATACCTGAAGTAGAAGCATCTGTATGTTTCTTTTCTTTCAGGCTAGCCAGATAAGCTTTGCAGTTTCGCTTCCAGTGCCCTTCCTTCCCACAGAAGTGACATTTCCTTTGGCTACTTTGTTTTTCTTGATGCCCTTATTTGGTTTAGTCGCCTTGGCCTTTTGGACCTTATTCTTCTTTGGCCGCTTCTTACGAGCGCCAGAAGACTCCACGACCATAACCTGCCCCTTTTCTTTCTTAATGTTGGGCTCGGCATTCGTCAGCATATTCGCGAGCTCAGGTAGAGATGTCTCTAGCTTGTTCATGTTGAAATTAAGAACAAACTGCGAATAGCTGGAGGTAATGACTGCAGAACCAAGTCAACACTTAGTTCATGATCCATCACAAAACCCAATCGTGCCAACTTTTCAATCAAATTGATCATTTTCAGTACGTGGGCACCCACTGATGAATCCTCAGTCATTTTGCACTGAAACAGCTCTTTAGAAGTTTGAAACCTCTCATATCGAGACTGTGCACCAAACAACTCTTGCAAGTGCATCAAAATCTCCTGAGCATTCATATGCTCATGCTGTTTCTGAAGATCAGGTGACATTGAGGCCAACATCAAACATGTGGCCATGTCTTCAGCATCTTTATACCGGTTGTATGCCACATGAACCTCAGTCGGAGCATCCGCTGGTGGGACCTCGGTGCAACCTCATCTAGGACAAAAAGAATTTTCTCAGATCGAAGAACGATCCTTACATTCCTTAGCCAATCAGGGAAGTTGAGTCCAGTCAATTTGTTGGATTCTAAAATATTCCTTAGGTTGATGTTTACACTCATGGTTTCTCTGATAACCTACATAAAATTAGAATGAGTCAATTACTATGAATACTAATCACCAACTTAATATGGTAATTCTAGATTTTTAATTAAGTTGGTTTCTCCCACTATTTTATCAAGGTTAATAGCCCTCTCTATTAATCTCGAGAAATTGACATTCAATTTCCTTAGTGGGCTAGGATCCTCATTTGAATTACCTTGACCTTGGCTTTGGCACAACAAATCTCGGTAAGCCAAATTTGGTAGATTATTATCAATCACATCTAATGTGACTCCTAGATCATTTAGGGGACATTGCTTTGTCAATTACATCCATATGTGATCACCCTAAAGTTTGCCTCTAGATTAGACTGACCCTGACTTTGGCCAATTATGCCAGCTAATCTAGTTAAGTCAACCCATTGTTCCACAATCAACTCCTCATAGGTACACTCGACCTCGGCTTTGGCACGACAAATCTCATGACCTAATGATTTTGTATCATGTGAACAATGGAAGGCTTATGACTTAATATTCGTGGAGGGATTTAGCGCATAAGGTCCCATCTACATCTACAACATTTGTACTATGCTAGGTTACATATCCTATATGTAGATTTTAGATTAATCTCAATTAACCTTAATTTCATAAGATCCAATCTATGATTGGACTCCTAATCAAATTAGGATCCTGATCACTATCTAATTTAGGAACCCTAATCATGTGACCAAATCAATTGCTACCATCCTGATCAACCTTAATTGATTTAATCAATTAAGAGCTTTCCCTAACAATGGCCAGATCAGCTGATCAATGGGGTCCTATTTAGCATACCCTTCGATCCCATTGAATGGGTTTTCCCAGGCAGCGAACGGAGCAATTAAAAACCATGATCAAACCTTTCTAGACACCAATGTAGTTAAGCCCAATTGATTAGATCAATTATGGGATCATAGGATCAAACAATGACATGGTTAAGTCTAAGTTTCCTAAATCTTTATCATCTATTAAATTTTATGATAACTATAGATAGTGATCTAGCTAGGGTGTTATGATAAGAGTTCTTAATTCAAATTTTAAATTTTCTTATCATTTAATTACATGTTATGACATGTCGGTTTCACATCCCATGTAAATCCTAATGTCTCTAACAAACCCTAAAGTTTTCAATGTTCATTATCATAAGAATATCAGATCTTAATCATATCAATCATCATGCTAAAATTAAATCCTAAACATGATTTCTAGGATTTCAGCATATAGTATCTATCATGCATAAATAATAATTACTATTTTAACATGACACATATATGATTAATTATTGTTTATTATCATATAATAAACCTTTTCTCTATATATCAAAGTACTCTATTTGAACATGATAATGAATATGCATAAATCTAAATAATATTGTTTATCATCAAATAATAAATATTTTATTATATTTTAGATTTATTATCAACATATGAAAACTCTTCATGATTTTAAGCATCATATTATCAATCATATTGACTCAAGTATCCTATCAGATTAATGAATCTGTAGCCTAAGGTGATGGGAATTATGTATACAAGATATGAATCAAATTCATATAAACATTGCGGAAGATATAATATAAAATTTCAGATGCCCAGGATCCTTAGGAACAATTCATTATATCTCAAATAAAATCTAATTTTATTCATACCTGAGTCCTTTATCGATGTAGATGAGGATGAAGCCGGTTAATCCCTGCCACTAGCCGTCCACGTGTCCGGCCTCTAACGGTGATCCACGCAGAGAAGAAGGGATGAAGACCTCCAAGGTATGAAGATGACACCACGGGAGAGAGAGGGGTGCTAGCGCCTCTTGAATCCCCTTACAGAAGATATCTTTGAAGAAAAGTCTAATCTTTTCTTCTCATGCTCTCTTTCTTGGTAGGAAGGAACTATATTTATAGGTTGAAAATGAGACGTTCCAAAGAGGAAGAGACCTCTCTTCATGGTAAGAAACTCCATCTTCATGGTAAGAAACTCCTTCCATCTTCATGGTAAGAAACTCATCTTCATGGTAAGAAACTCCTCCCATCTTCATGGTAAGAAACTCCCATCTTCATGGTAAGATTAATTCCATATGCACGGTTCACAATTTGTAATCTCTATTATAAATTCCATATGCACGGTTCACATTCTTTTGGACTTTATCTCACAGACAAATATATCAAATCTAATCATATAAATTCCAAAAGAATGTGAACCGTGCATATGGAATTTATAATAGAGATTACAAATTGTGAACCGTGCATATGGAATTAATCTTACCATGAAGATGAGAGTTTCTTACCATGAAGATGGGAGGAGTTTCTTACCATGAAGATGGGAGTTTCTTACAATGAAGATGGGAGGAGTTTCTTACCATGAAGATGGGAGTTTCTTACCATAATGATGGGAGTTTCTTACCATGAAGAGAGGTCTCTTCCTCTTTGGAACGTCTCATTTTCAACCTATAATATAGTTCCTTCCTACCAAGAAAGATGAGCATGAGAAGAAAAGATTAGACTTTTCTTCAAAGATATCTTCTGTAAGGGGATTCAAGAGGCGCTAGCACCCCTCTCTCTCTCCCGTTGTGTCATCTTCATACCTTGGAGGTCTTCATCCCTTCTTCTCTGCGTGGATCACCATTAGAGGCCGGACACGTGGACGGCTATTGGTAGAGATTAACCGGCTTCATCCTCATCTACATCTATAAAAGACTCAGGTATGAATAAAATTAGATTTTATTTGAGATATAATGAATCTGTTCCTAAGGATCCTGGGTATCTGGGAATTTTATATTATATCTTCCACAATATTTATATGAATTTGATTCATATTTTGTATCATAATTCCCATCAAAATTCTTAACCATGCTCTGATTGCTTTGACTGCTCTCAGCAGTTTATATTGTAGCTAGTACTTTAACTGCCCATTTGCATTTTGTGGAGGGTTGAATTTCATGAAGTTTGGCTTTACTAAGTACACATTAAGTAGGATTGCCAGTTGGCCTCATGGCAACCCAAGGGTGAGGCAATGATGACACACTGGCTCCTGATGGCTGACCTTATGAATGACATGCTATTTCAAGCAGCTAATGCAATTATACAACAATGGAAATTGATCCGAGCCTCTCTAATTGAATGCAAAGACAATTTTCAGAGGCATGGTATGGCATAAGATGGGTCATATTCAAAAGGTAATGCTCTATTGCTCAATGTTTTACTATTTAAAACCATGCATTTGATTATTGATGCACATGTTTCAGGGGACCACCAAACCAACCCATTTTCATCAACTACATGCATTGAACATTTTGAAAAGGGAATATCGAAAAACTCATTATCATGTTCTTCTGTTGATAATCACTTCTCAGCGAGTACATTAAAAACATCTTGATGGCGGCCCAACTAGCCATCTCCAACCTTGATTATATATGTGTAGATTAATATTAAGATTTACACTGGGTTTAAGTTATGCTTAGTACTCAGGAATTTTTTTAATGCATAAGGGTAATTTTGTCCAATAGTTATAGAGTTTGGCTAAAGTTCTTGAATTTATCCTGCACCAAATAGCGACGGAACCTATTCCTAGATAGCCTGCTTGCAACCAAACAGCTTTATCTATCCACCATGGGATAAGTTACTTCTTAGAGAAAAATGGCAATTAGAAACAGCTACTCTCTAAATCTCATTCTACAACTAAAAAGACAGCCTTAGGAGAGAGCATAAACTGAAAGAAAAGATTGAAAGATGGAGTTGTTTTGCTTTCTTTTAAAAATGATGTACTTGCCAATGATTAAGTATAATAACAAAAACTCCTGCCAGCCATACATGTTCAAGGAAATATTGGTTTTTGTATGCACTCCACCGTCATTTTTTCTTGATATGAACAAATAAGTAAATTGATAATGTGCATGTATTAATCCAAGTATTTTTATCGTTTAACATCTTAAAATAAAAAATTTTAACATCCTAGGCTTCAGGAATTAAACTAATCAATCCAAAAACCATTGGGTTTGCTAACCATTGTAACAAGCTCAATGTGACATTAAGAAGTAGTATAGACCTACATTACACGAAGTCCGTTCAAGTTAGTGTGCCAAGGGGGGATGTGTCTAATTATCAGATCCTTTGAATGTCTAAGAATTTCCTCTGCCAAAACCATATTTGAGTGTCATACCATCTTCTATGTACAAAAAATAAGTTCAGAGCTAGATTTCCTCCAGCCTTCAAGATCAAACTTAAAGGACCGATCAAGAAATTGGTTTCCTTTCTGGAATTAATTAGTCAGCTAATCCTAAGTTTATTTTAAAGCAATTCAGAAAGAAAAAAGAGAAAGCATAAGTACAGAACATGACTACCAAATTCTCTCCTTCTATGTTGGTTGCCATTGACCTTGTTGGTCACCATTGCTTAGTTGATAGTCAAGACTAAGCCCCTACCTCTTGAATCCCTAGCTCCATTGTCATCTCTCCTATTTTTGCACTCTTTCCCTATCCTTAGCCATAGCTCTAACAACACGCATCAGCCTCCATTCTTCATTAGTGTGTGAGCCACATCGATTGTGGTGGACCAACAACCGACCATTATCACTTGCCCATATCAAAGTCAACTAAATTGCCATCCTCTCTTCTGTTTCTCTTCTCCATGGTTGACCTATGGCATCCATTAACTCTTGAAAAGCCTTCTGCCACCTCTTCTAATAAGAAGCACCAAGCTCGACATCTCCCTCTCTCACTCTCTCACTCTCTCCTCTATAGACAGGGCCGTAGCCCTCTCCACAACTCCTCCCCTCTATAGTCGGCACAAAGGCCAACCCTTCTTCCAACCTCTCTATCACTCTCCCTCCCCCTCTCTCTTTCTCTCTCACTCCATCTCTCTCCTTTGTGGACAAGGTTAAGGCCTTCTCCATCCCTTCCCTCTATGGCTAGCACAATGATCAACCCCTCTTTTGACCTCTCCCTCCCTATCCGTCTCCTAGTCTCCCTCGATCTCTCTCCTCTCCATCTTTGTCAACTAACTTTACTTGCCCTCTTAAATCTCTCTCCCTCTCTCCTTCATTGTGAACCAAACTCACCTCTCTCGTCATGGATTGAACTCACTTCTCTCTCTCCTCCTATGGATCGAGCTTACCCCTCTTTTTTTCTCTCTATGGATTGACCCAATTGTGGGTTATTTTTCCTCTCTTTCTCTCCTCTTTCATGGCTCCATCCTTAACACCTTTCCAACTTAATCCCTCCTAAGGGTCACCACATGGGAACCATGACCAATACTTCTGATCCTTTTTTGGATTACGTCTCTCATTACAGCTAGCATAATCTTGTGTAGGTGGGCAACAACATGGTCAAGAAAACAGCTAGATTTAAGTCCTCCTAACTCATTAATTAGATGAACTTGCAAATTGAGTTGGCATACCAAATTAACCTTGCTATTAGTAGAAGGATCCCCATGCATAAACCTCTATGAATGTCAATATTATGTAAATTATTATCGTTCCACATGAAAATGATATTGAATATGTTTAAATGCATAAGCATATCATGTATAATTAACTTATAAAAAAAATGAATTTTGCATAATTAAAGGGCATATGGACTAGCTGGCCATGGGATGAAACATGATATATATGATTGTTATTATAGCGTTTGTTGACTAGGGACAAAAGCATTGCATGTGGTGGCCTATCATGGGTTAGGATATGACCCTGCTAGATGATATCTTTGTGTTCAGACTAGCCAGCCATAGATAATTGCCAGCCACAGGGAAGTACATATTATGGTACCGGATGGTCACAAGCAAAACCATGATATGTGGCAGCTGGCCCATCGTAGGCCGAGACTTGTATGTGGATAGACCAATGATGAAAGGTTAACATTGTCAGATCCCGTGTTAATGATGATAATAAATAATCTATTAGAAATCACCGTTGAATGGAACTACTATTTTGGAAATATGTGATATGCATTTGGAACTATTATCTTGATAACATACAAATTGGGTTCATTAAATAAATATTTTAAATACCTATTTAGTGGCACATGAATTTCATGATAACTAAATGTTGCAGTTACAACCATGGATTAAATGATAACATGTTATCATTTCATCTTTCATGCCTGAATGCATGTGTGAGTTCTTACTGAGCTGTTAGGTCACGATACCATTATTTTTCTTTTTCTAGAGCCATATGATGCCTAACTTCTCAATTTTCATTTCAGACTTTTGGTGAAAGAAGAATAGTTAGACCTTGATATCTGATATATCTCGGCTCTAAAATTCAACGAACTTATTAACAACTATCAATGGAAATATTTTGTTAAATATGTTTTCATATTACCTAATATTGAGCGACTGGTTCAGATTTGCAAGTCTTGCATCCCCCTTGGGGGCATGCCCTAGGGGATATGTGGTCATGTCGCATGCCTAGCCTAAGTGGTGGGTTTGGAGCATGACATCGCATATGTACACTATATCTCTCTACCAATTTAATTAAGTCAATCAAACCCAATCCTTTGAACAATGAATAAAGTACATCAACTAGCTGATATTGAACCCATCAAACAACTATGCATAGCTCTTATCCTTACTTTTTAAATAAATTTAGGATCTATAGGGTGAGAATTATACCAGGATATGTCATCATATGTTTTCACCTATCATGGAACACCATAGAAAAAAGGTTTGAATTTTCAATTTCGATTTCAATTTGAATTGACTTCATAAAGTTTCAGTTACTGCAAATTCAGTGGTTTCAGAAGTTTCATTTAAAGTTTTGGAGTTTTAGTCAAAGATCAATAAAAAAATTGATAAGATGAGAAAACTTGAAGTAAAATAAAAGAAAGCAAGGAAAGTAATTATGAAAAATTTTAGATTACTTGTTATATAGGCTCTGTTTTGTCTAGTTTTTTCAATTAAAGGCTGAAACTAAAACCATATACTAGTGAAATTTAAGCATCGTACATACATTCATATATAATTCATTTATTGAAATTTGATTATTCCAAAATTTATTATATCGAGAAACTATGAATCTTTTTAATGCCTGCTGCATTCATACCGCTACTATGTTTATTCAAACTCACAAGCATATCAAATTTTGGCATTTCTTTATCCAATTTTAAGATCAAGCGGCTGTTTAATTAAATGGATGCCATTTTAGAATGTCATGATAATTTATTAAAATAAGTTATTATTGCTGTGAAATGTTTTGCACAATAGCCTTTCTAAAGTACTATGGTAAGAGCCTTTTTGGAGTTCTCCTTGACGAGGATCATATTTGTCACCTATCCCTTCTAATTCAAGAAAAGAAAGAAAAATAACGAAAATTGAAATTATAAAGCTAATCTACATACATAATAAAGATACCATGCCAACATTATCATAATTACCAAGATAAGATAAAACAATGGCATCTATTGTTAGTTTCAGCCAGTTCCTTCTGAGACTGACCAAAACTACTGGAAACCCAAAAGCGGGTTGGGTCAGTTTCAGATTAGTCTGGGCCAAAACCAATTAGTTTCAGATGTTGAAAAAGCACATGATAGATAGCACTCTGTCCATGCCATCATTCATGACGTTTAAAATCATGATCAGGTTACTCCATGAAAGTACATGGCTCACAAATGATACTAACCTTCAGCACCCTGTACTTTCAGGATAATCTATCTTATGATATAAAATCTCACTACATCCCATGTCTCTCATGTCTACTGCACAGTCAAACAAGTGGTAGATAGGCTTTCTTAGAAGGATGTCTGCAACCTAATCCAGTGAAAGGGAGTCCAAGTCGCCACCCCACTTTCTGGATCTAACTAGATTTGGTTGTACTGCTGCATTTTTTTAAAATTCTACTGTGAACAAATTCCATATGCTCTCAACTTCCTGACCAAAAAAGGGAAAGAAAATTGGATGGCCCAAATAGTTCACTTATACAAGAATCTGATATATTGGATTTTACAATCCAAATTAAATCAGGAATAAAATTAATAATTATATATATAGCTGCATAAGACTAACATTAAAATTAAAGCAACTTCAATATTTCAGTAGGAAACACCTAAAAACGTCATAATATGCATTGCACTAAAGAATAGTAGATAACGCATCTTTGGATATCTATGCAGACATTTTGTTTTTTTCCTCACATCATTGAAAGTGTGACTAACTTCAGTGTTTGAATTATAAACATCAAGATGATAAATAAGAGGACATGATAAGAATGAATGTGATATAGAAAAAACTGTAATATCAGTGAAATGCAAAAATACTGATAAGTTGCTAACAAAGTCAAGAAGAAGTATAAGAAGGATGCAAGTGCTGTATCAGAATTTGGATCCTATAGCAAGGTATTAAGAGAGCATCAAAAGGAAGCCACTTGTTCTGAAATATTCAGCCAAATTTATCAGGCTAACCTTGTCAGATGGTTGTGAAGTCTAAGCTGATTCTTGAAGGACCCAACATATTTGGAAAGGAGCTCATCTGGATGTGAATCTGTTTTGTAAATTAGTAGGTATTTTGATATCATGTGAGAAAACATTGGGAATATCTTGCAAGTACATAGAATGAACTTTCAAGTTAGTTATACCAGCAGGAGATTCCTTTTCATATCTATCCTTTGATATAGCTTTAGGCAGATGATGGTTGTTTTCTGAAGAAAGTGAGTGTCCTTGGTACACCTCTTCAATATGCACGGAATGAGAATTTACATGATCAATTGTTTCAGCATCTTCCATTACAACAGATGCAGGAAAAACAGTAAGTTCCTGATCATTCATATCGCATAATTCACTGGCTACATCATAGATGAATGGCTCAGCTGATTCTGCTGACTGATGATTAAAATCTGCATCCCTGTTTTGCTTGTGCTTCATATTGGAAAGCCCTTCAATATTTCCCATGAAAAGATTCTCTCCAGAACAACTATCCTTGCGTTTCTTGTGACGCTGCCAGCTAAACAATCTTCCATGCTTTCTCGACTTGCTATTTAAAACATGCAAGGAAGACTTCTCAAAAATATCAGCAATATTAGAATCAATAGAATGGCATTTGTTCTGTGAGCATGAGGATGCTTCTTGTTTATGATGTATAACTTTTGCATGTGAACAGCGAAGGTTTTCAGCTTTGATCGCTTTACCAGATTTTGATGTACAGCTTTTAAGGCTGCATATAGATTCCTTCTGTTCCAATGCACATGTTTGACAAATTACATTACGAGAATGCTGTCTTTTGAATTTCTCAGACTGAAAATGTAGATTATTGTTTGATTTATGTTGAGTTTTTAAAGAGAAGATATTGGTATCATGAATGATATCAGCAGTGTGGTCCTCCAAAATACATTGTACATCAGTCTGCCTACTCATTCGTTGACCATCCTTTGCATGTCTTTTGTGCTTGGCAACTGTGATGCCATGACAATCAGAAGCTAAAGAATCACCACCCAGTTGATTATTTGGCTGCAGAGCAGGAAAGGAGAAATCCATGCCAGGTCCCTCCTCCAAGTCATCTCGCCTTCTCTTCAATGTAGGTCTTAAAGAAGGCTGAAGCATTTCAAACAAATTGTGATGAGAACAGTGTTCTGGTTTAATATCTTAAACAATATCATATCTTAGTGATCTTAGATTTAAAGAACCTACAGCAATGGAATATGATCAAAAACAGAGAAAAATCTGGAACAAATGATAATTAATAACAAATCTAGAAAATTTTTGGATTAGTCAAATCTACACCTAGCATTAAAATCGTATTCTATGGAGCATAATATTGTGATAAATGTCCTGAGGAATGCCAGAGGCAAAAGCTGTGAGAGGCACAACTAATGGAATATTTGTGTGTCAGCACGTAATTTGAAAGAAAAAAAAAAAACACTACCAGATGGTGAATTGCAATAGAGCCCATAGTACTCAGAGACATGGATGGAAATGAATAATTTTAGACAAATACATTTCTACAGACTGCACAATTTGAGTTGTGATATAGTTGGGGTCGAGCCCCAAATAATTCTCCATTCTAATATTTCCATTGCTATGCCCTACATTCCAATCGTGTCATTAATCAAGAATGTTTGATTATAAGTGTGACCTTGTGCCAAGTAAGATTGCTTCCAGAAGCTCAATACAAAATTGAACTTTGTTCACAATCCTATGGAAAAGACTGTCTTGCTCCTATGTGTCAATAACTTGGAGACTGTCAACATAATTGACAGATTTTAACCAGTTCAGCAACATGCAATTTTCTTTATACGATGATGATAGGTATACTGCAATGCCTGATATGGAAATAGGCAGGAGTCCAGTTGAGTTTTACTTGAATTTTTTAGGGCATAGAATGTAATACCCAATAAGTAAATAGGTGGGAGCCCAACCAAGTTGAACTCGTTGTAGGCTGGAGGATCTGCCTCCCTTTTAAAATCATGTGTTCCTCTCTCTAATTGCCCATTTGAGAAATCAAGTTCTACACAGTTTATAAGGGATGCTACTCTATTAAACCTCATGCCCTCTCTAAGAAATCCCAGCCATGTGATGCAAACGGAGCTACACTCAAGCATGATTGGCATTCTCGCGATCCTTTGTCTCTTCCAAGCAGGCCAATTACAAGACTTAGAGCCAAGCATTTCAAGGAAGCTTTAAATGGGCTAGTTCAGCAAGTTGGTAAAGTAGCTTACACATGAAGGCCCGACAAGAGTCCAAAACAAACCTAAGAGTGTTTGATCAACGTGATTAAGGCTCTAGAAGTTTTCCATTAAGATGAACACATTTTCTAGCCATTCTTGGAGGCCAACTTGTCGGATTCGTAATTTCGGCATACTTTCCTATTTGTGAGTGCCATATATGTAATTTGTGGGCACCTTTTGAGGGATGACTTTTCTAGTTACCTTATCTGTTATTTCTGAATATTTTTAGCCATTTTGGGATTAATTTCAGCTTGGAAAACGCCATTATGGATTTCCAAGTTAGCATGCGTTAGGTCCTTAGTAGAGTTGAAATTCGACTCCTATATATTGTAAACCCTTTGGGTTTTATTGGCAGATTATTATTGATGAGTTTGGGAGGTTTTTGTGTTCTTCTTATTTCTTGAGAAGACTTTTGAACTTATCAAGTTAATTCTTGTGGCGTTCAAACAACCGACTTATCATCTAGAGTTCTTGAGTATTCTTAAGATTCTAGGTGTGGCGTCTTCCTATCCGTGGTCCTTAGTTCTTATCTTGCTAGGTAACGGGTCAAGGCTCAACAAACTTGTGCTTTGAAGATTTTGGAGTTCAATTCCAGATTTGGTGTCGGGTTTCATTGCCTTGTCGGCGAGGTTCCATGTCTCTCTCTCTATTCAACACCATCATTACTCTCGAGAGAACCCCACATCAGTTCCAACTTCAAATTTCTTTCTTTCTTCCCTCCAAGTTATTTCAATATTGAAATAATTTTACATATAAATGGGTCATATTGTTTTAAGATCAAGAAGCTTGATGAATAATTTCTACAATAACCAAATTTTGCAAATAAAAATCAGTTTTGGTCTCTGAAAGTTAATTTTCCAAAATTTCTTTTACAGTTTTGGAATTTTATTTTTTGATACTTTTGTTTCTCTATTTATATTTCAGAAAAGTTAATTTCTGCTTATAAAATTTTGTTAAAAATTTCTGCAAAGTAATTTTCTGGATGTTTATATATTAGTTCTAGATTTTTATTATCATATTAAATATTATAATTTAAAAAAATTATGTAGATGGAAAATCATGTAATTTAATGTTGTATGATGAATTCCACCTGAAATTCAGAATATTAAATTTTCTATATGTACTATATTCAATATTTTAAATTTTATATAATCATTTAGAGACTTATTTCTATGAAATATTAATCTGAAAATGCGTATATAATGAAGTAATTAGGATTTAATTTATTTTCAATAAATAGTTACTAAATAGATGCTTAGGTTGGTTAATTCCATGCGGGCCTAGGATCATGTTAGTGTCAAATAATTATTAGTTTTTGTCTAGATTTAGCATGCCAAAAACTTAATTTTTATTTTAAAAATTATCATGATCATATTTTGAGAAAAATGTAATTTTTGTGAATATTAGGTTCTGCAAAAGTTTCTTAGTAATAGTTGGAATTCCCACACCCTTACCTAGATTTCCAATTATTTTCTTTTGAATAATATTTGACATCAAATATATTACTTATTGATGAACAAGCAAGCTAAGAGTTTTATACAATTATATTTTGAATGATAAATATATTTGTAAATTGAAAGTATTACTTTCATTACCAAACATTATGCACATCTGTTAAGAAATTATAATTGAATATACAAACTTGTCTAGAATTTGGAGTATACTTTTGTTATCAATAAAATGCATACTTATTTAGAAACCTTTATTTCAAAGCACATACTTGTTAAGTATTGGAAATATATGGCTTATAAAAAGCTTTGATATATTTTGAATCTTCAACTCCCATAACTATTTAGAAACCATAACTATTTATAATGGTTTTGGCCCACTCTATAAGGTATAAGTGCAATTCTCTAGCCCCCACAAGTTATAAATGTCGTCATAGTGTAATAAGCTGTTGAGTTGAAATTAGAATTTTAAATTATTTTTATAAATATGAATATGTATATTCAAGCTAACAAATGCAAAAATTATTTTATTAACGTATAATGATTCTTTTATATCAATATGAGCAAGAAAATTTTATTAAATTATTACTTCAATAGTCTGGTTATGGTATTCATTACTTGCTAGCTGTCAAACACAATATCTGATTTGCTCCTTCTTGACAAATGTAGAGAACTAGCTGATGATGGGGATCATCATGGGAGTGTGATGATAAGCGTAAATTCGACCATTTAATTCATATACTTTTATAAAGACATTAGTTATTTTTATTTAATTAATTTTATTTCTTCAAATACAATATTAAGCCAGTCTTCATTTTCCTATATAGTTTCATATTCCTATCATCAGTAATTTATTTTGCACTATTATGAAAAAATTTTCAAGGAACAGTGCTGAAGCTCCTATTTCTACGAAGCAGACAATGATGATTTACATGGCAATGAAGTTCCTATTTTAATGAATCAGATGGAAAATGATTCTGAGCAAAATGGTGCTTTTAGTTCCAAGACTGGAATGGAGGTGCACACGCCACTAGACAATGGCTGCAACTCATTAGAATTATATGTGCAAGCAACTTATTCAAAAGATAAAATAGTACTGAGACCCTCTTGAAACAAGAAAGGGCCGAGGGAGAACAACTGGCCCTCGTTAAGAGCTCTCATTAGTCTTTTACCTTTGACCACTTCTTGTATGGTTATGATTTTGGGACCAAGGAGGAACAAGCTGCTTTCATGAAGGAGCTGGAGAATTTCTTTAGGAAGAGCAGTAACTAAATTAGGTGGTTATGACAGGGTGTCATCATGCAAATTATGGCGTCAAGTGGGAGAGTCCTTCAAACCTTCAAAACCTGCACAACAGTCTCTTGGTCATTTCGATGTTACTATGAGAAGGCTTTACTTGAATATGAGAAACATAAAATTCGTACCGGTGAACTCCAAATAGCTATGCCTGATTTTATGGAGGCTGAGAATCAGTCTATGCATTAGTTCCTGGACTTCTGCATGAAGAGGGCATTCTCCAAAGGATTTCGTGAGAGAGACCCACGAACGGAGATCCATCATGTGGGAGGATCTGCTCCTAGGAAGACGCGTTGGGGGACTTCCGCTCCCATGAATCGTACGTGAAGGAGAAGCCTACGGATGTGGCATATTGACTCATTTTGGAAGAATGCTAATGGAACTGGGCCACTCCACTTTTCCGCTAGCATTAGAAGGATGTTAACGCATGAAGAATTGCACTATGAAGCCAACCTGGCAGCGGCCAAGGGACTTCTTACGCGATGAAGCAGTGGCAGCGAGCATTTTCAACGCGTTTCCAACAAAACGGGCGTTATCCACTGGGACTTCACGCGGAGAAAAAGGGACTCCAGCGTTCACGCTGGCAGCGGGGCTCCTTCATCGTATTCAAAACGGAATTCACACGTTTCAACACGGCAACGCCGTATTTTCTTTCGAATAGGAATCGGGTGGCAACAAACTTCACGCGGATTCAACATGGATTTGATCCGTCCAGCTGGTCTAAATGCATAGTCATCCGAAAGTCATCTTTAGGAGGTTTCCATTGAGGCTATCTCAGCCATTCAACGATCATCCAACGGTCCAAAGGAAGAGCGCACTTGGAGGGACTCTAAGGAGGCGATTTTTACGCGTATTCAATACGGAAGGGGTAGCAACTTTCTAACTATAAAAAGGAGGCAGCAGTTTGCATCCAAGAGCTAGAGACTTTGAGAGTTCTTCAATGGAGGAGGATCTGAATAACAGAGGCGAAAGCTGCATGTTCATCAATTGCTTCCAATGAAAAACATAAGTTTCATTAGTTTCTTTTTGCTTTTATTATGAACTAATTTCTTTTTCTAGAACATATGATGTAATCTATCAATGAACACACAATTTTTTTAGTTATTTATTTTTAATATTTTCATGATTGAGTGTTTAATTCGTATGATTAATGTTTACAATTTATTGTTTGATTAATTGAATTACAATGAGACCGAGACGTGATTTGTTATTTCTTATGATTAATTCTTACAATTTATTGTTTGATCAATTGAATTACAATGAGACCGAGAGGTGATTGTTATTTTAGATCTAGAATTAAACACCATTAGTTAAGCAAAAGTAGAGATACTTTACCATAATTTTCAAAATAAGTCTCTAATTAATTAAATTCACATAGAGATATGGAGTTGTTAGTTGGAGATATTTTGATATCGTTCGAGAGAAGATATTGGATAATTAAGAAATTTTAATCATTAACATGGGACTATTGAAATTTAATAATTAAGAAGAATAAATTGTGTGGGATTTGTTAGGTGAAATCAATCGCTCTAATCTATCATTATCATATTTTTACGTTTAAATTTTTACGCTTTGATAATTTTAGATTAAATAATATATAGTAGAATCATTCCGTTTATATTTGATTTTCCAAATAGTAATTTAGTAAATTTTGGTATTCAATAACATAATTAATCTCTGTGGGTTCGCACCGTTGCCGGGAAAAAACTTGTTCGCGTAAATAATCTACAAGGCATAGAATCGTAACAAGTAGTATAGTATTTTTAGAAAACGGATGTCGAACCCACAGAGATTAATTATGTTATTAATACCAAAATTTACTAAATTAATTATTATTTAAAAAATCAAATATAAACGAAATGTTTCTACTGTAAAATTATTTAATCTAAAAATTATCAAAACGTAAAAATTTAAACGTGTAAAAATATGATAAGAATAGATCTAGAGCAATTGATTTCACCTAAAAATTCCACACAATTTATTCTTCTTAATTATTAAATTTCAATAATCCCATATTGATGATTAAAAATTCCCTAATTATCCAATATCTTCTCTCGAACAATATCAAAATATCTTCAACTAACAACTCTATATCTCTATGTGAATTTAATTAATTAAAGACTCATTGCGCACTTTGAATTTTCTAAAAATCACATTAATCGCAGTAAAGTATCTCTACTTTCGCTCAACTAATGGTGTTTAATTCGAGATCTAAAATAACAAATCACCTCTCGGTCTCGTTGTAATTCAATTGATCAAACAATAAATTGTAAGAATTAATCATAAGAAATAACAAATCATCTCATTGTAATTCAATTAATCAAACAATAAATTGTAAACAATAATCATAAGAATTAAACACTCAATCATGAAATATTAAAATAAAATAACTAATAAAATAAATTATGTGTTCATTGATAGATTACATCAATGCTCTAGAAAAAGAAATTAGTTTATAATAAAAGTGAAAAGAAAACTAATGAAACTTATGTTTTTCATTGGAAGCAATTGATGAACACGCAGCTCTCGCCTCCATAATTCAGATCCTCCTCCGTTGAAGAACTCTCAAAGTCTCCAGCTCTTGGATGCAAACCGCTGCCTCCTTTTTATAGTTGGAAAGTCACTACCCCTTCCGTGTTGAATACGCATAAAAATTACTGCCCTAGAGTCCCTCCAAGTGCGCTCTTCCTTTGGACCGTTGGATGATCGTTGAATGGCTGAGATAGGCCCAATGGAAACCTCCCAAGATGACTTTCAGATGACTACGCGTTTAGACCAGCTGGACAGATCAAATCCGTGTTGAATCCACGTTAAGTTTGTTGCCACCCATTCCTATTCGAAAGAAAATACGGCGTTGCCGTGTTGAAAATGCGTGGATTCCGTTTTGAATACGATGAAGGAGCCCTGCTGCCAGCGTGAACGCTGGAGTCCCTTTTTCACCGCGTGAAGTCCCGGTGGATAACGCCCACTGCCAGCTTATGGAGTTCATTTGGTTGTTGGAAACGCGTTGAAAACGCTCGCTGCCACCGCTTCATCGCGTAAGAAGTCCTTGGCCGCTGCCAGGTTGGCTTCATAGTGCAATTCTTCACGCGTTAACATCCTTCCAATGCCAATGGAAAAGTGGAGCGGCCCAGTTCCATTAGCATTCTCCCAAAATGAGTCAATACAGCCACATTCGTAGGCTTCTCCTTCATGTACGATTCATGGGAGCGGAAGTCCCCCAACGCATCTTCCTACAGATCCTCCCATGTGATGGATCTCCATTCGTAGTTTGGAGAATGCCCTCTTCATGCAGAAGCCCAAGAACTAATGCATAGATTGATTCTCAGCCTCCATAAAATCAGGCATAGCTATTTGGAGCTCGCCAGTACGAATTTTATGTTTCTCATATTCAAGTAAAGCCTTCTCATAGTAACATCGAAATGATCAAGAGAGTATTATAGGTCTTTGGAGGTTTGAAGGACTCTCCCACTTGATGCCATAATTTGCATGATGACACCCTGTCATAACCACTTAATTTAGTTACTGCTCTCCACAACTTGAGGCAATTCAGTTCTTTGCCAAAAAACCTAGGTGGCTTGAATTCCATACTCCTCTCCCTAAAGAAATTCTCCAGCTCTTTCATGAAAGCAGCTTGTTCCTCCTTGGTCCAGGAATCATAACCATACAAGAAGTGGTCAAAGGTAAAAGACTGATGAGAGCTCTTAACGAGAGCCAGTTGTTCTCCCTCGGCCCTTTCTTGTTTCAAGGGGGTCTTAGTACTATGATTATATTTTGAATAAGTTGCCTGCACATATAAATCTAATGAGTTGCAGCTGTTGTCTAGTGGCGTGTGCACCTCCATTCCAGTCTTGGAACTAAAAGCACCATTTTGCTCAGAATCATTCTCCATCTGATTCATTAAAATAGGAACTTCATTGCCATGTAAATCATCATTTGTCTGCTTCATAGAAATAGGAGCTTCAGCACTGTTCCTTGAAAATTTTTCATAATAGGGCAAAATAAATCACTGATGATAGGAATTTGAAACTATATAGGAAAATGAAGACCGGCTTAATATTGTATTTGAAGAAATAAAGTTAATTAAATTTAACTCAAAATTAAATAAAAACTAACTAATGTCTTTATGAAAGTATATGAATTAAATGGTCGGATTTACGCTTATCAAATACCCCCAAACTTACACATTGCTAGTCCTCGAGCAAAGAAAATAAAACAAGAATCCTAAAACAAAAGATTAATTGTTCAAATAGAGCCTCAAGATTTAAACATGCCATGATTTAAAGAAATTATCCTATGCAACTCAAGTACAAAAGTTAATACAAAATTTGGTCTCACCTCATATTCAATTCTCCCACTCATGAACATGTATCATTCTCACTTCATTACTCACTTCCCTAATAGTTTTATGCAAACATGTAAATGCAATAGATCTCTAAGAAGTGTATGTATCTACTCCATAGGCTTGCTCGTTAAATTAACTCTCCACTAATGTAGATAAAAGTTAACACCAAAGATCAATAGGTCTTTATAAGCTTGTAATGTAAGGCTAGGGTGAGGGCTACAAAGAAAGGGTAGATGTAACAAAATAGAAACTTAAATCAATATACCTATGGCATAAAGAACATAGTAGTCTCACTCATAGTGGCTCATACATAGCTTACAACAAGCACCTTTTTTCTTTTCCTTTTTTTTTATGCATAGGGTTGACTATATTTACTCATTCTTTCAAACTTGTTGACTTCACACTTTTACACTTCTAAACTTATTTCGTGCTATACATGGGGTGTGATAGAAATCCGTGGAGTGGGGGATTCACGGTGAAGATGTGGCTGAGCGTTTTCCTAAGAGAGAAGTTGACCCAAGATCAAAGGGTTCAAGAACAAACACATTACCACTGCGCCAATCTGATTGTTGGTAACAAAGGATGAAAGCCCAGGTACTTTACCAGCAAGTTGATCCCAACCACTTTCTTTTTAGAACTTAGAAGTGCATGCCCCGATCTAAACTATTAGAGCATATACCCTTTGATCCCGAGATTGAAAGACCTTACGACAACTCAAGAAAAGAAAAAGAAAGATAAAAAAAGAAGAAAGAAGACAACATATCTCTACCTAATATAGCTGATCAGGAGCACAAGGCGTTACGAGTGTCCCGAAGGAATAGGAGGTGTCCCGACCATCCCTTCCCATTCCTTTAAGAAAATGGGACCTGCATAAGGGCGAGACATTGAAACTCAATCATGTGGTGAAAGAAGAAGGAAAAAAAAAAAAAAGAAATGAAGGAAACAAATGAAGAAAGAACAAAAGAAAGAAAGAAAGGAAAGAAGGAAGAAGGGAAATAAAGAAGAAAAGAAAAGAAAGAACGAAAGAAAAAAAGAAAATTAAAAGGGAGAGAATGAGGGTATTGGGATGGCCATCAAGACATAGCGGATAGTGGAGCATCACATTCCATAGACAATTAGAACACTCCCATCCCATAAGATTTAGAGTTTGCTGGCAATCACTTGATAAGGTTAAAGAGATGCATATTCCTTAATCTAGTGTTTCTGATTTTTTGTATGTTTTTCCTTATCTGGGCTGTGAGAATAAAGGGATGCATATTCTCAAAGTCAATTAGTACTTTGACTTTCTATTTGTGCATATTCAGGTCATTAATATGTTTATGATCTGAAAATTGATTGGTTTATGTCCCCATGGTTCATGATCAAAAGGACTTATGTGATTCAACCATGGTCAGAAGATCATCCACTCTGGGCATAGAATTGAGTCAAACTTTGTATTGCTAGAAGGGCAGTCCATTGCATAATTACAAGTTTACACAACGTAAGATTTGCCCAAACTTCATTAGCGACTTGTTCAGTAGTTTTTCTATCATAAGCCTATCTTTCAGCATAGGTGAAAGAACTAGGGGAAGGAAATGGAAGGATGGAGAAGCCGATGTGATTAGGAATGGCCATCAATCTCAAAATCACAGGACTTTTAAATGCAATTCCACTACTTCTAAATTCATGAGCTTCTCTGCTTAGCCAATTCCTGATTCTGCTTAGTCAAGAAACATAATAAACAAGCTCTAAGATTTGTATAATCCATCTGCCTTGGACATGAGTTTAGCATCGTGTCTATATTCCTGATGCTAATTAATTGTGTGCTTAGTCTTCCCCAGAAATCATTTCAGGTATGAACCGCAGCAATCATTTCAGGTATGAAACAATGTAGTATCACTCCTTATGCTGTTTGATGATTTAACTGTAAAGACATGTATGTCTTCTTTGCTCCTTCTGGTTCTTAATCTCAGATCATTGTGATTTTGATTAACTTTGCATATTCAAGTGAATGGGTGACAGAGGCATCCTAACATTCATGTTCATGAGCTTTCAATACACTTCTAACAAATATTAACAGAAAATGATACCAAGTTTTAGGAAGAATTTCTATACTAAAAAATCCAATTGGATAAACATATTAAAAGGTTAAATGACATCCAAAATTTCTGTATATGGTTGTAACTTGAAAGAACGATTCAGACAGGAATTCATAATGCCATGCATGGTTTCAAATCGCAGCAAGACATCCCATGGAGCGTTAAGACAAGTTGTCATCCCAAGTTTTGAGAGGATTATCTCACCATTATCCCAATATCCCAATTGGCATGTCTAGGGATATACATTTTCCGAGTGTCAGGACAGATCAAGATGGTGGCATGTCCCATTCCATAGAAAAATCAGGACAGTCCCATCCCACATGGGGTTTAAAATCTTGATGCCATAAAAAAAGTTCAGATAAAAAGTCATGATTACCGTGGATTTGTCCTTCAAGCATAATGACTGATGATTTCCCACGTCGATGGAGTATGAAATAACTCTGGACTTTGAAGAATACAGTTAAATGGGGTTCCTGTGATCTGATAGTGATTTTGTTTGCAATTGGTACAAAAATAGATGAAAACTGTAGAACAAAAAGCATCAATGCATTGCCAATCTGCAAAATTCACAAGTTTTTCTTTTAACAAATAAACAAGTTCTACTAAACAGAAAAAGTAAAGGAACTCTAAGATCTAATAACTTACTCTAGTCAAAAGAGATCCCAAGCGCGAGTACAGAGAAATTTGCCAATGGGGCTGAAACGAGTTTGCTAACAGACACAAATGAATAGTATTCATGTCAAATTACTTAACACAATAAAGATACAAGCATCCAAGGGAATCAATAACCAATATGCAAGCACTATGATTATCAACAATAACATACATATGTTATGCTCTAAGCTACAAAAAACCATCATCACTACTTTCTCTAAGTGCATTAATTGAGAATGACTTTTAAAATCTTGCAAACAAAAAGTTGATGTCCTTGTTGTGAACTCATGTCACAATATGTGGAGCACTCGAAGTTTGGATTGCCTTTCTTATTACAATATTGATGCTGCTAGCAGGATAATTGATTGTTACAAGCAAGGTGTTAAATCTCATGGGATAGGGTGCCTCGATTTTCTCATGAAACAAGACGCCCCGCGTCCCATCCCGTTCTATCCCAATCCCCAAACTGGCTAGCCGTCGTAGTACTTGAGATGATTTTTTTTAAAAAATATTCATGAAGTTTTAATATTTTATTTAATTTTAAATATATTTGAAATTTAAAAGTTCTATTTTTATAATAAATTAGATCGATATAAAATTGACACTATAATATATTATGACCAAGATAGGATAAGATATAATGGTCGAGATCAATCCTAAAACCTCTCTAGAACGAGACAAGATGGTTATCTCACCCCTGCCCCATTGAGTCTTGAATCACTAGATATAAGGACCTTAATTTTGGTTATAGACATTTTATGTGTAGAAGTCATTAAAAGCATTTAAGATCAACCACAGTTCATCATGATGAACTACAAGCAGACAGCCATAATCTCTTATCTCCAATATGTGCAAAGCCAAAAGCATGCATTCCAATTCATAGATAAGACTACCAAGTCAGCAACATACCTTATCATAATTACTGCATAGCACATTGGTGGTCACTTGTGGCTTGTCCATCATCAACTCCATTGCATTCCTGACAATCTGAATATAGAGTAATACTTTCAGAATGTAATAAATGCATGTAGATGCTGTCAAATGCACTACCCTATACATATATTTCTGCATACGTCACCATTTATATGCATGTACATGCAAATGAAACATATAGATACTGAAAGGTACAGTTAGATTCAAATATAAAGTATAAACAGCCCACACCTAGACTCAGTGAGTGCATATTAACATAATAAAATAGAAACTACACTGGAAAAAAGGTCTTGAACTGTCTTAATACATGAACAACCCAGATTGACACCAGTTCAAGTATTTGTCAGGTGCAATCTGATTGTGGCAAGGTTTACAACCCCACTACAGAACATACGATGCATGAAGCCCTGAACCTGAATGGTGGCTTTGCAAATCCACAACGAGAGCATGGTCGCTGGCCATGGAAGATTGTTAGTGGAGATCAGTCAGTCTCACTCTTCCAAGGCCAAATCACCACCTTAGTAGGCCACTCTCAAGATACAGCTCTCATAAAGGGGGCATTTATACAAATCAAGGTAGGCTGAATCGTGAACCAATATTAAACTGGTTTGTGCTAGCAGTTCGGGCCGAATCACCATTTTTTTACAATTGTTTTTCTATTTTTTATTTTTTTATGTAGTATATGAGGCTAAGAGCATCCCATGAGCTCTCATTCTTTCTCTTATTTTTATTCAAAATTATTTAAGTAAATATCAATAAAGAAATATCCCTCATTTGAATTCAATAAAAAATTAATTTTTAAAAAAAATAAAAATTCAACTCTCCCTCTCAAGAACAAATTCAGAACTTTAGGAAATCATTGTTTAGCAATATCAAATTAGTGCACTTCCACTTTGGATAAAAATTCTAGAAAATCAATTTAACTTAGAATAATGAAAAAACAAAATACCATAAAAAATCATCTTGACATACAATTTGTAAAACATTGATTAACATTTGGTCAAATTTACAGAGTTTCCAAATTAGATGGGATCACGTTGATTCATAATTCATCAAAATAATAAAATTAAACTTTCCATAAGTCCTAACGTTAAACGTACTTCTTAGGGTTTAGATTGGAACGTGTCACTAGACCACCTCAATTTAACCATATATATGGCATGATAAATACAACTCAACTTAACTCAACTCATCTAAGCCTTTTCCCAACTACATGAGGTCGGCTACATGAATCTGCTTCCTCTACTCTACTCTATTCAGGACCAAGTCGCCATTCAAATTACAAATAGTTATATCTTTTTTAATTAATATGGAATGATAATAAATAGACAATAAACAATAAATTAAAAGAAGAAAGATGAAATGAAGAACAATAGTAGACTCTTCAACTTGACCTTTGAAGTAAGTACACAAAAAGAGGCGATGATCATTTTCTTTTTTTTTTTTCATTTCATTGATCAAAATGACCTCTAAACAAGGGCTCTCCTTTCATCTACTAGTTGATCTTTCTTAAAGGAATATAATTGAATTCAATTTTCTTAAAAATAAAGAAAAACTAAAAGACTAGTCCTTACGGTCTAATGATACATCAAAGTCTTCGATCCTCAGAAATATATTTTAACCTTAGAATTTTATAACAAGTTTAATTTTATTATTTGATAAGCATAAATCAAACCAACATAGGATGGTGTAATGTTCACCATTGCTATGATTCCGTCAAAATCTAAAAACCTTATAAATTTGACTAAGTGTTAACCAAAGCTTTGCAAATTATTTTTAAAATATTTTTTTGATATTTTGTTTTTCTCATCATTGCTAAGTTAAATTTAATTTTGAGCTTTTTATCTGTAAAGAAAGTGCCCTAACTTGATTTTTGCTAAACTGTAATTTCCTAAAATTCTTTAAATCTATTCTTAAGAGAAAGAATTGACTTTTTATTCTTAAGAAAAGTGATTTTTTTATATTTTGTGGAATTCAAATATGGATATTTCTTTTTCATAAAAAAATGTTAATAAATGGAAAGAAATGAGGAGAAAGGAAAGAGGATGACATATACTTAACGAAAATAAGAGAGATGTGAACTCATGAGACACCCAGCATAGCCCCCTATCCAAAAACTACTCGAAGAAGACCAAAATGGGAAGTTCGACATGGTTACACCAGTTCGAGGTCCATACTGAATTGACAAGCAAAAACAAACCATTTTCAAGCCAAACCAACTGGTTTGGTTTAGCATGTCCTACCTTATATTAATAAATACCTTGTAAATTGTTATATAAGTAAATCTTTTCTTAAAAATACAAGTAAACCTACTCTAATAGGAGATCTTACCTCCTTCCTAAGAAAGTTCTAAATAAAACCCTACTTTCTTGATAAATTCCAAGAACTTTCCAAAATACTAAACCCTAATTACATTAAATACTAAAAATAAAAATAAAAATTCAGAAAAGGTGGACTAGGCTGACAAGTTGGGCCTTGTGGCATCACTAAAGTTCATCTTATTTATTGAATGATGAAGATGATAGATGAAAAGAAAATGAAAGAAAAATGATGAAAGAAAAACCTTGCTTCAATTAAAAGGCAATAGAAGGTATTTACATGATTTTACAAAAAGAATATAATCCTATTACTTCATATCATCAATAACAATGAATAAATTGTCAATCCTCTATGTATCACCGTGTAGACAAACTAGGATATTTACTGCATATACCATCACAACATGTGCACTAAAAGAGATTGGAACATCTTGCACACTTACCACAATTCAGTAGGAAGTTCGAAAAAAACAATTTAGAAGAGTTTTTTTTTTTTGATTCCAGATTTTCAAGATAATTGGTCTTTGGTAGAGCATCTGAACTTCATATTGGGACAAAGAGGCCATGGTTTTTTTCCCTCTTTCCTTGTTAAGACTAGGGCAACTCCACACTAGTTATTGTACATTATCAAATCTTCATTTTGCTGGCCTTCATTATCCTAATCACCTTGATAAGGGATGCACAAACCATGGTTTTCCATGCCAGACTGCATCGCCCAATACCCGGTATTCTGTACTACACTGGTAGTGAACTGATAATTGATATGGGAGGTGTACCAAGTGTCAGTATCATGAACTAGACCATGCTAACACTACACCAAAATGGTACTAATACATCTACAAAAATGGAATTGCGAACCTTGCACACGGGCGGATTACTCATGAACAATGAGTATAAAAACATATTACTCACCTGTGGATACATCAACACAAAAAAGATAGCTACAATATATAGATGCCATAAAAGGAAGACAAGAGGTAAATATAGTAAAGATATCACTAAAGCTTAAGTGATAGGTGGCGATGCCTATGCCTATCAGGTCACCAATTACTGCACCTATAAAGCATAAAAGTCGCTTATAGATAACAATTAAAGAGGTTGATCTTTGCAGGAAGTTTATTGCTTAAGTTAGATAAAGAAAGGCAAACAAATTCTACTTTCAGTTAGCTGAATTAGAAGGAGGTTCAACTGTAGGAGCAAATAAGCAGAGAGTTAAAAAAATTCTTAGAAGGATAAAAGCTAATAAATAAATAAATAGAAACAGATTAGTGCATAGGAAGCAGGTTCATGAATGAACAAACAAAAAAAATAAAAATAAAATCAAGTGCAAATCTTGTGTGGAAGATTCAAATCATTGTCTCATAAAAGAACTATGTCATGGCCCCACTATCCACTCTGTATATGGCCAAGCAGCCCCAATATGCTACAGCCTGTATATGCAGATTGAGCAGACGCTTGTGACAAGAGCAGAATATGCATGTTTCATGTTGTATCTAAACTCCTATGCATCCTCTCTCCTGCGAAATTAATGATCCTCATTCTCCTTCAACTCAACCCTCCCCTTCTTCTTTCCCCTCCTTCCCACTCCTCATCATCCTCCCACTTACCCACCAATTATCCTTCTACTCCACCTCTGCCACACCTTGTCTGCTTCACTTTCACCTCCTCATCTTCTGAACAAGCACCAAGCCAGGCACCCACATACCATCATCACTTTAGAACACAAATTTTGAGTACCAAGCTCTTGCTTTACCATAACTTTGTATTAACAATTTGATGCGCATGAATAATGAAAAAAACAAGGATCAGATAGAAGCAAAGATGCAATCAAAATCTTAATCTAAAAGACAAAGGCCTGCCATATCATAGCCCCACTATAATGTGATTTGACATTACACACCCACCCACACACACACACACACACGCACACACATAAAGAAAGAAAGCCAATCCCCAAATGTTGGCTGCTAGGTTGGGTACTAGGTAGCACTGTAGTAAAGGATGAAAAGTCATGCCATGAACATATTTAAATGGATGTAGAGTTTGACTGAAAAAGGATAGCCTTACAGAAAGTAGTGGCTACAATATATGGATGCAAGAAAGCAAGATAAGAGGCAATCATAGTAAATTATAAATAAAAAAAATCATTAAACACTTAGCGATTGGTGGCATGGCCTATGGCGTTCTCCACTTAGATGATTAATAAGGCTTGTCTTTCTAGAAAGTTTGTGGCAAACTTAGACAAAGAGAGGACAAAACAAATTCTACTTTCAGTTAGCCAACTTAGGAGCAGATTCAAGTGTAGGAGCTAAGAAGCAGAGATTTCAAATGTCATGGCATCTAGCCACTTCATATTGGTCATGTAGCCCCAGTATGCAACTAAACTGTATTCCAGTCATCGAGGTGTCTGTATAGCCAGAACAGCCTATATATGCATATCAAGCAGATATTTGTAACACAAGCAGACAACGTAAGTTCCAGGTTGTGTCTCAGCTAATCTAATGCATCCTCCCCTCATCCTAGACTTAACCTTCTTATTCTCCTTCCACTCAACACTCCTCTGCTTCCTCCTCCTTCGCCACTCCTCATTTGCCACATCTTATCTACTTTCCCTCTCCTTCGCCATTTTCTGCACGAGCACCACTCAGGCACCCACATAACAGTCACTTTTTAAAATTTTGATTTCAACTACGAAGATCTTGCTTGACTATAACTTTATATCAACAATTTGATTCAATCACATAAATATCTCCAAAAGCTCCATCACATGAATAACAAAAGCAACAAGGATTATATGGGGGAAAAGAGGCAATCCAAACCTTTATCTAAAGTAAAAGTTGACATATATCATACCCCTCTTGGTGGTGCATCATACCCCACTGGTAGTGTGATCAGACATTTTTCTCTTAGAGAGAGAGAGAGAGAGAGAGAGAAATTTCCAACTGGGATAATAGGAGGTGTTACTGTTATGAAAACAATTTTGCAGAATAGCAAATAAATTACATGGGCTGCATGAGTCCCTGCAATCATGAGGCCCTAACTGAGGCTTAGGGTTAGTAAGGTAGACAGATTTCAACAGAGAGACCAATTTTAGATTCCCTATGTCTGGGCAATTTCAGACAGTTTTGGCTAGAGTAGGTATTCAATGTCATTTTCATGTCATTTCTTATTCATTTGAATATAATTGGATTTTTAGCATCATTTGCAGTCATTTCTTGATTCTTCTTTCGGTTACATTAAAATGGGTAACTTACTAGGCGATAAATCAAGGAAATTTGACTTTTCAAGATTAAGCTCAGTCTTCTTGCAAGATTTGAGAAAATTATATGCATTTTTATATTTCCTTAATTCCTTCCAAAATTGAAGATTAGGTTAACTTTTTTTGTCCTTGACCTAACAGATTTATGGGCGTTTTAAAAGATCTTGACTGGAATTTTACTGAGTAAATAAAACTCAAACTCCATGCTAAGCAAATTTTCAAAATTAACGTTCAAATCTCATCAACATTTAGAATGCCATTAAACATACAGAGATATTTATAACTCAAAATTGATGTAGAATATATTTATATTCTTATCACTTGATATTTTTTATTTCTGACCAGAACCAGCACATGACAATTTTTATTGTCAAGCCATCCTTTAATTTTAAAGCACAATTAGCAAAATTATTGAAACCAAGACCATTTTGATTGGTTGAAACCCATTGTTTGAGTCTTAGAAAAGGCAGTATTGGCAGTGAGTGGATCATGGAAGTGGACAGGTGGATGTTGATGGTTGAGTGAAAGATCATTGTAGATCAGGGAAAGGACAATTTTTCCAAAGGATGGAATGGCAGAACCATGTTTTTGACGTTACTCATACAAAATAATTATTTTGGTGCTGATCAAATAACAATAACCATAGTGATCTGCAATCCCCTAAGGACAAAAATACGTATGCAAATCTTCATGCCTGAAGGACTGCATGCCCTCTTAGAATCAGAGGCCAAAGTCACAAGCACAAAACCTTTTAACTTATATACACATAAGACATGTATGTGTATACATGCATACTTTTATACCCGCAATGCAAACATACATATATATGTGTACATGTGTTTGTATGTGCATGTAGGCATGCATATGTATCACGTAGATCTAAAAAGATTCACATATCTTTGTTCATATAGCATCATAAATGTATTTATCACTTATGTTAGTAATCATACAAACACTGAATGAAGATCATGCTAGTGGAGAACATTCTAAACATGAATTGTTATAATGCATATGCAAATATATTTTAAAGCAAAGACAACTTAACAGATCTCCTCCAGTCTAGCACATTATATTATTGCCTAATAAAAGCATGTCATATTGCAATCAGTTGCATTCGGAGAAATTGTGCTTAAGGCATTTAAAATGGCAACATTGTAAATTAGGAAAAGTATAGGCCATTGGAAGTGTCAATGAGCACCGTGCTCCCTACTGAAAACAGATAAAGGTGAAACAAGAAAACCAAACTCAGACTTCAATTTTCTTCTATCAGAGGAATACAAAGATCAAATGTGGCACTGTAATACATGCTCAAATAAATGAGACTCTACAACTGCATCATTCTTACACGACAGATATACCCCCTCCTACATCATCATTTTCTTTCTTCCTTACACCGCAGATATATAATAACAAATTTATCCTAAGCTTCCGAAGTTTATGTTCTTTCAGAAAATAAAAACCGAGATAAATACCATCCTTCTTTTTCATGAAGAAAAAAAAAATCAAAACTCCACCAAAGAATTACAACTATAATCTTTTATTATTTTTTTTTTTTTTATGGTCCAGAAATCGCGAGCTCACCTGGCGCTGCGACAAGGGGGAGTCGGAGGAGTAGAGGAGGGCCGGCGGCGAAGCACCGCTGGGCACAACGCAGACGGCACGGACGAGAAGGTTGCGGTAGTCCGGCGGGTCGTCTCGCCGGAGAAGGTATCCAGAGCCGCCGCAGCCGAGGCAGCGCCGCCCGCGGCACCGACATTGGGACGGGGACGGCGGCGTATGGGGAAGCAGGGAGACGATGGCGTCCTCCAGCGACCGGGCACGGCTTCCGAACGCCCGCCGGAGGGCCTCCGGGACTCGGCGCCTCCTTCTCCTCGCCATTCTCTCAGAAGAAGGCAGAAGGCATGGATGGGTTGGATGTTAAAGGGGTTGAGAATCCGTCGTTCAAGACCTTTCTTTTAGATTACGAACTCTGGGCAAGGTTTTTCCCAAAATAAACCCAGGAAAGAAGCAAACCGCCTTGCCACGGCGTTTCCAGATCGCGCACGGCCAGTTTTACAAGATTTTGAACATGTGCCCTAAGAGTCCCGTTAATTGGCGCGCGCAGGCGAAAACAGAAAAAATAATAATAATAATTTTATTTCTCGCACGATCATGCTTCAATCATCGAGGAGGCTGATACACACTTACTGCACCATCTTCTTACTTTTCTATCATGCGTTAAAAGTGTTGACGCTAACTCACTTTTCTTGAGCACAAGAGAAACGGATGTCCTTCTCGCTAAACTCCTGTAAGAAAAGTTTCCAAAGATCGAATGTTTCGGTGGAGACCCTCCGACGCTCAAATTAGTCACTCGGAACAAACGAGAACTGTCTAGCCACCAGGAAGCTAGACAATTGGGGCTTAACTAGCCGGAAGGAGCTACGAAAACTAGAGTTCATGGATCATTACTTACAGCATGAGCGTATGTTTTTTATACATATTCGAAAATATCCCTTTCCATTTCCGAAGATTGTTGATTTCAAGGTACTCCGTTCAATAACGGACAAAAGATGAGGCTAACAGTGACTGATCGTACTGTCGCCGTACATGCCGAAGGTGTCCTGCGTCACCTGCCAGTACGACCTCACAGGTGTCTCGCATCGGTGGTTGTACGTGATGCGCGCCACCGCTGGATGTGACCATGCATAGTTGCGGGTAGGTGGTGAAACGTACGCTGTAACGGGGTATGGCCATGCACAGTGACAGACATGTGATGGACCATACGGCGTTATGAGGAATGGCTGCACCCTGCTATGGATGTGCGGCGGATTACGTGAGTGTGCCAAGTGGCCCAGAGTGGGCCAGATCATGCATCAAACATTGTTCATGCAGCTCGAGACCGAGGGGGTCTCGGGGGTTGAGATACTGTTCATGAGGCCCGGGAGCTGTGGCTTGAAGCCGAGGGCGGAACTCGAGGCCAAGCACTGTTCATGCAGCCCGAGACAGAGGGGGTCTCGGGGGTTGAGATACTGTTCATGCAGCCCGAGAGCTGTGGCTTGAGGCCGAGGGCGGAACTCGAGGCCAAGCATTGTTCATGCAGCCCGAGAGCTGTGGCTTGAGGTTGAGGGTGGAACTCGAGGCCAAGCACTGTTCATGCAGCCCGAGACCGAGGGGGTCTCAGGGGTTGAGATACTGTTCATGAGGCCCGGGAGCTGTGGCTTGAGGCCGAGGGCGGAACTCGAGGCCAAGCACTGTTCATGCAGCCCGAGACCGAGGGGGTCTCGGGGGTTGAGATACTGTTTATGAGGCCCGGGAGCTATGGCTTGAGGCAGAGGGCGGAACTCGAGGCCAAGCACTATTCATGCAGCTCGAGACCGAGAGGGTCTCGGGGGATGAGATACTGTTCATGAGGCCCGGAGCTGTGGCTTGAGGCTGAGGGCGGAACTCGAGGCCAAGCACTGTTCATGCAGCCCGAGACCGAGGGGTCTCGGGGGTTGAAATACTATTCATGAGGCCCGGGAGCTATGGCTTGAGGCCGAGGGCGGAACTCAAGGCCAAGCATTGTTCATGCAGCCCGAGACCGAGGGGGTCTCGGGGGTTGAGATACTGTTCATGAGGCCCAGGAGCTATGACTCGAGGCCGACACCGAGAGGGGGGCTCAGGAGGCCGAGAGGGCCTCCGTTAGTCGCCGTTATCGTTTATTCTGACGACGCTGGATCAGCCATATCAGATGCCCCCTCACCCCTGAGGCAAAGCAGGCCCACCCCAGTGAGGCGAAAGGGGTGTCACCTCCCAAGTGGCTGATCCCCGCCCTTTGCGAACCACCCCCGGACACGTGTCTCTGGGCGCTGCAATGACTTTATGCGGGCGTCAAGTGGGGATGTGAAAGGGCAGCCACTACCATCCACCCGATCCGCGACGATCATCCTCGAAGCAAGGTTGATCCTTTGAAGTCCGTGCAGAAAATGGCTCTATCATTACCCATCATAACGATGACATCAGCGACGTCTCATCGCTGGCTGGAGGCGGATCGTACCACGCGCCAAGCAATCATCGAGGCAGCCCTGCCTATGGTGAGAGTCCACGTGGCTGATGAGACAAGGCGGGATAATTGAAATCCAATAAAACTCGGGTGGGGGTTGAATCTGGCCATATTGCTCCTGCTTCCATTGTCTTCTTCCCCTGGCTCCCTGACCTTCCGCCTCCTGGCCCTCCCTGCAATCTGAGATTCCGCACACGCCATTTTCTTTCCCAAGTCAGATCTTCGTCCCTTCTAGACCTTTCTATTTCTTCTTCCAACAATAAGCTCCCAGTCCTGGACCTCGGAGGACGATTCAGAGGATCATTCTCCTCCTGGGAGGCTTCATGCTTCTCCTTCCTCTCCCCTTCTCCTTCACCTCCTCTTGAGTGGTCCTCTGATTCGGAGGACCGCGTCCCCCTAGCCCGGTGGCGGGTCGCCGGGGAGGCTCACGCAGGGAGGCATCCGGCGACGGCTGGCGTGGCCCCATCGAGGAGACACCAAGCGAAAGCTGGCACCTCCTCACGGGTGGAGGCGGAATCTCCGGAAGGGGTCGCCTCCATGGTGACAGGCCAGGATTTGGCGAACATCCAGGCCCGTTACCAAATCCCTCGGGATGTCGGGCTCTATCTCCCAACTCCCGACGATAGAGTGATCTCCTCTCGACCGGGCCGAGTGGCCATTTACGAGATTTCTCTGAGGGTGGGCCTCTGCATACCCCTTCCTCCTTTTTTTGTAAACCTCCTCGACTATTAGTCCCTGACCCCTTCTCAGCTGGTCCCGAACTCCCTCCGAGTTGTTAATGCCTTCGTTGTCCTCTGCCATCACCTCCACACTACCCCTAGAGTCTCTCTTTTTCACTCTTTTTACATCCTCCGGGCTCAGAAGGGTTGGTGGCTATTTCAGCCCCGACCCGGCCGAGTCCTTAAGCTTCTTATTCCTTCCTCCATCAAGGGGTGGAAATCCCGATTCTTTTTTGTCAATCTTGATCAAGTTAGGCCTCGGTGGGGGGACCTCGATCTCTGAGGTAATACGAATTCCACTGTCCACCCCAGTGACAAGGAAGCGTTGGGGCAGCTGTTGGCTACCGACATCCCTCGGTACAACTTGCTTCTAATAGAGGAAAACCTCCAGTAGGCAGGTCTAATTTCCCACCGCGGTAAGTCTCCCTTATACTTAGTCAAAGTCTTTATGTTTCGTCGTTTTCTTTTTTTTTTTTACTGAACCCGACCGATGTTACACAGCTATGAAAATCCCAATCCACAAACTCATGAAGGCCGCGGCTAAAAGGAGGGCCCAGGAGGGGCTGAGTGAGGGGCAGCAAGCACCAACCCCGAAATGCCTGACAGTGCAGGTGCCCGAGCCACCTGCACCGCAAGAGCCTCTAGCTGCCCCGGAGATCGATCTGACGGTCGACACCCCGCCCAAAGGGCAGTGGCCGAGGAGGTAGCGACAGCAGAGCCGGCCGCGGAGGAGCCGGCGATGGTAGAGGAGCCGGCCATGGAGGAGCCAGCGATAGCAGAGGAACCTCCCACCTCCCGCGGACCAGTTCCTGCCGAGGTAACAAGGAACTGGGGAGAGGGACCGTCGGGGGCTGCAGGTCCGTCTCCAGAGCAGACACCGGCAAGCAGCCCCCCGTGCGCCGAATCCGAAACCGCAGGGGCTACGGGAGGGAATGGAGCCAGGCAAAGGCTGCACCGGGACTCCATTCTAGACGATGGACGCTGGGCGGAGCGGCTCATCTCGTCAATCTTCGTGCCCGAGGTTCATGAAGAGCTCAGCCAGTTGAAGGCAGCCACTTTCTTCCGAGAGTCCTACGCGGCCCTGGTCAAAGTAAGTAGACTCGTAGCTTCTCGCTTTTGGATTTCCCCTTTATTCTTCCTCTCTCTTTTGACATGAGGTCTACCTACAGATCGCGAACTCCTTGGCTGCTATGAGGGAGGTCATCCATGGGGGAAAGACCCTCATGCGGGGGCCCAAAAAGAGGCGGAGGAGGCTCGCGCTTGAGCAGAAGCAGCCGAGGGGGCCTTGGAATCGGCTAGGACCGCCCGGGCCGATGAGATAAGAGCGGCCGAGAGCTGGGCAGAAGTTGAGGCCAACCATCTGCGGGCGGCTCTCAGCCAGCTAATGGAGACCTAGAGCGTTGTCGCGGCCAGAGACCTTCATATTTCAGAGTTAGCCGCGACCATCCAGACGACCGAGAATCAGACGGGCGAGGCCAAAGAGAAGGCAAGGAAGGCCGAGGAGAGGGCGAAAGAGGCCGAGGAAAGGGCAAACGAGGCCAAGGAGAGGGCAAAGAAAGCTGAGGAGGAGAGATCGTGCCCTGGAGGCCGAGAGGATAGCGGTGGCATCTCTGGCCGCAGAGAGAGAGGCTCAAGCTGCTGAAGTGGAGGCAGCTATGGAGGCTAGGGCTGCCAGGGTTATTGAAGAGTTTCGGGCATCCAAGCGCTTCACGGATGAGCTGGCTGAAGCTTCAGTAGAGGCGTATCTTCAAGGGTTCCAGCGTGGAAAGGAAAAGGTCGCCCGGGACCTGGACTTTCCACAGGCCCTTGAAATTGAGCCGGAACATCTTTCCGAGGTCGGCTCATCTGATGATGAGCATGCGCCAGCCGAGCCATGAGCTTCACATTGTACTTTTTATTTTTGTAAGTCCGGCTTTGTTGGCATTTTGTAAGCACTTTTGAATTAATGAAATATATTCTTTTCTTCGACAAAATTTGTCTTCATCCTATTGTGTCCTTTCCCCAAGTCCTTTGGTTACTGACGTGGGGCCCCTTGGGGCTTCGTCGATGCTGAGGAATAACCTTTAATTCATTCTCGAACAACCTCGACTTAGTCTCATAGGACCGAATCCTAGAGTCGGAGAATATGGACTCCCGGCGACCGATGGAGCACCGGACTCGGAAGGCTAGGACTTGAACTTCCAGGGGCTGCTTGCACGCAGCTTCGCCAATGATGCGCTGGGCTTCGTGCCTGGCTGGCCTAGGGCTTTTTGTGCCAATCGGGGGTCGTGCTTTAGTTGTCGAGAGCCGATGGTACATCGCTCTGCCAGTGGCACACTGGGCTTTGTGCCTGGCTGACCCAGGGCTTTTGTGCCGATCGGGGGTCGAGCTTTAGTTGTCGAGAGCCGATGGTACAATGCTCTACCAGTGGCACACTGTGCTTCGTGCCTGGCTGACCCAGGGCTTTTTGTGCCGACCGGGGGTCGGGCTCTAGTTGTTGAGAGCCGATGGTACATCGCTCTGCCAGTGGTACACTGGGCTCCGTGCCTGGCTGACCCAGGGCTTTTTGTGTCGATCGGGGGTTGGGCTTTAGTTGTTGAGAGCCGATGGTACATCGTTCTACCAGTAGTATACTGGGCTTCATGTCTGGCTGACCCAGGGCTTTTTGTACCGACCAAGGGTCGGGCTTTAGTTGTTGAGAGCCGATGGTACATCGCTCTGCCAGTGGTACACTGGGCTTCGTGCCTGGCTGACCTAGGGCTTTTTGTGCCGACCGGGGGTCGGGCTTTAGTTGTTGAGAGTCGATGGTACATCGCTCTGCCAGTAGTACACTGGGCTTCGTGCCTGGCTAACCCAGGGCTTTTGTGCCGACCGGGGGTCGGGTTTTAGTTGTTGAGAGCCGATGGTATATCGCTCTGCCAGTGGTACACTGGGCTTCGTGCCTGGCTAACCCAGGGCTTTTTATGCCGACCGAGGGTCAGGCTTTAGTTATTGAGAGCCGATGGTACATCACTCTGCGAGTGGTACACTAGGTTTCGTGCTTGGCTGACCCAGGACTTTTTGTGCCGACCGGGGGTTGGGTTTTAGTTGTTGAGAGCCAATGGTACATCGCTCTGCCAGTGGTATACTGAGCTTCGTGCCTGGCTGACCCAGGGCTTTTTGTGCCGATCGGGGGTTGGGCTTTAGTTGTTGAGAGCTGATGGTACATCGCTCTGCCAGTGGTACACTGGGCTTTGTGCCTGACTGACCCAAAGCTTTTTGTGCCGACCGGGGGTTGGACTTTAGTTGTTGAGAGCCAATGGTACATTGCTCTGCTAGTGGCACACTGGGCTTCGTGCCTAGCTGACCCAGGGCTTTTGTGGAAAAACTGAGATGCTAGAACTCAAATTCATTGATGTGAAATGAGGGGTAAGAACCAATAGAATACAAGTACGGTATTTAATGTAAGAAGAAAATGTACTATTGATAGTATCGACGGAGATTGTCAGTGTTCCATGTCTGGGGGAGCGGATGGTCCAGCCTCCTAGAGACGCGATAGTGCCGGGGCACCGGTCGGGGGAGCTGAGGGGGCAACCGTCAACGGATCGGCTTCTTGGCGCTGCCCCCCAACGTAGCTGACAGAGATCCCTTTCGCACTGGTTATCACCATAGCTCAAGGGCTCGGAGAGAGAGGTTGCAGATTGCCGGTTCAATGTCTTTCTCTTCACTCCCTTCCTGGCGTGCCAATCTGTTGACGCCAAGTCACTTTCCTTGAGCGCAGGGAAAATGGACGTCCTCCTCGCTGGACTCCTGCAAGAAAAGTCTCCGGAGACCGGATGCTTCGGTGGGGACCCTCCGACGCTCAAGTTAGTCACTCGAGAACAAACGAGAACTGTCTAGCTCCTAAGAAGCTAGACAATTGGGGCTTAACTAGCCGGAAGGAGCTAGGAAAACCAGAGTTCATGGATCATTACTTATAGCGTGAGCGTATACTTTTATACCTGTTCGAAGATACACCCTTCTATTCCCGAATATTGTTGATTTCAAGGTGCCTCATTCAATAACGAACAAAAGATGAGGCTGACATTGACTGATCGTACTGTCGCTGTACATGCCGGAGGTATCTTGCGTCACCTGCCAGTGCGGCCTCATAGGTATCTTGCGCTGGTGGTTATACATGGTGCGCGCCACCGTCGGATATGACCGTGCACAGTTGCGGGCAGGTGGTGAACCACGCTATAACGGGGTATGGCCATGCACAGTGACAGATAGGTGATGGACCATACGCCGTTATGAGGAATGACTGCACCCTGCTATGGATGTGCGGCGGATTATGTGAGTGTGCCAGGTGGCCCGGAGTGGACCAGATCATGCATCAAACATTGTTCATGCAGCACGAGACCGAGGGGGTCTCGGGGGTTGAGATATTGTTCATGAGGCCCAAGAGCTGTGGCTTGAAGCCGAGGGCGGAACTCGAGGCCAAGCACTATTCATGCAATCCGAGATCGAGGGGGTCTCGGAAGTTGAGATATTGTTCATGAGGCCCGAGAGCTGTGGCTTGAAGCCGAGGGCGGAACTCGAGGCCAAGCACTGTTCATGCAGCCCGAGACCGAGGGGGTCTCGGGGGTTGAGATACTATTCATGAGGCCTGGGAGCTGTGGCTTGAGGCCGAGGGTGGAACTCGAGGCCAAGCACTGTTCATGCAGCCCGAGACCGAGGGGGTCTCGGGGGTTGAGATACTGTTCATGAGGCCCGGGAGCTGTGGCTTGAGGCCGAGGTCGGAACTCGAGGCCAAGCACTGTTCATGCAGCCTGAGAGCTATGGCTTGAGGCTGAGGGCGGAACTCGAGGCCAAGCACTGTTCATGCAGCCCGAGACCGAGGGGGTCTCGGGGGTTGAGATACTGTTCATGAGGCCCGGGAGCTGTGGCTTGAGGCCGAGGGCGGAACTCGAGGCTAAGCACTATTCATGCAGCCCGAGACCGAGGGGGTTTTGGGGGTTGAGATACTTTTCATGAGGCCCGGGAGCTGTGGCTTGAGGCCGAGGGCGGAACTCGAGGCCAAGCACTATTCATGCAGCCCGAGACTGAGGGGGTCTCGGGGGTTGAGATACTGTTCATGAGGCCCAGGAGCTGTGGCTTGAGGCCAAGGACGGAACTCGAGGTCAAGCACTGTTCATGCAGCCCGAGACCGAGGGGGTCTCGGGGGTTGAGATATTGTTCATGAGGCCCGGGAGCTGTGGCTTGAGGCCGAGGGCGGAACTCGAGGCCAAGCAATGTTCATGCAGCCTGAAAGCTGTGGCTTGAGCCAAGGGTGGAACTCAAGGTCAAGCACCGTTCATGCAGCCCGAGACCGAGGGTGTCTCGGGGGTTGAGATACTGTTTATGAGGCCCGGGAGCTGTGGCTTGAGGCCGAGGGTGGAACTCGAGGCCAAGCACTATTCATGCAGCCCGAGACCGAGGGGGTCTCGGGGGTTGAGATAATGTTCATGAGGCCGGGAGCTGTGGCTTGAAGCAGAGGGCGGAACTCGAGGCCAAGCACTGTTCATGCAGCCCGAGACCGAGGGGGTCTCGGGGGTTGAGATACTGTTCATGAGGCCCGGGAGCTGTGGCTTGAAGGCCAAGGGCGGAACTCGAGGCCAAGCACAATTCATGTAGCCCGAGACCGAGGGGGTCTCGGGGGTTGAGATACTGTTCATGAGGCCCGGGAGCTATGGCTTGAGGCCGAGGGCGGAACTCGAGGCCAAGCACTGTTCATGCAGCCCGAGACCGAGGGGGTCTCGGGGGTTGAGATACTATTCATGAGGTCCGGGAGCTGTGGCTTGAGGCGAGGGCGAAACTCGAGACCAAGCACTGTTCATGCAGCCCGAGACCGAGGGGGTCTCGGGGGTTGAGATACTGTTCATGAGGCCCGGGAGCTGTGGCTTGAGGCCAAGGGCGGAACTCGAGGCCAAGCACTGTTCATGCAGCCCGAGACCGAGGGGTCTCGGGGGTTGAGATACTGTTCATGAGGCCCGGGAGCTATGGCTTGAGGCCGAGGATGGAACTCGAGGTCAAGCACTGTTCATGCAGCCCGAAACCGAGGGGGTCTCAGGGGTTGAGATATTGTTCATGAGGCCCGAGAGTTGTGGCTTGAGGCCGAGGGCGGAACTCGAGGCCAAGCATTGTTCATGCAGCCTGAGAGCTGTGGCTTGGGCCGAGGGTGGAACTCGAGGCCAAGCACTGTTCATGCAGCCCGAGACTGAGGGGGTCTCGGGGGTTGAGATACTGTTTATGAGGCCCGGGAGCTGTGGCTTGAGGCCGAGGGCAGAACTTGAGGCCAAGCACTGTTCATGCAGCCCGAGACCGAGGGGGTCTCAGGGGTTGAGATATTGTTCATGAGGCTCGGGAGCTGTGGCTTGAAGCTGAGGGCGGAACTCGGGGCCAAGCACTGTTCATGCAGCCCGAGACCGAGGGGGTCTCGGGGGTTGAGATACTGTTCATAAGGCCCGAGAGCTGTGGCTTGAGGCCGAGGGCGGAACTCGAGGCCAAGCACTATTCATGCAGCCCGAGATCGAGGGGGTCTCGGGGGTTGAGATACTGTTCATGAGGCCCGAGAGCTATGGCTTGAGGCCAAGGGCGGAACTCAAGGCCAAGCACTGTTCATGCAGCCTGAGACCGAGGGTGTTACGGGGGTTAAGATACTATTCATGAGGCCCGGGAGCTGTGACTCGAGGCCTACACCGAGAGGGGGGCTCAGGAGGCCGAGAGGGCCTCCGTTAGTCGCCATTATCATTTATTCTAACGATGCTGGATCAGCCATATTAGATGCCCCCCATCCTAGTACTACTCTCACCCAAGCACGCTTAACTACAGAGTTTTGATGGGATCAGGTGCATTAGTGCTGGTATGATCGCACCAGGGCCGCGTAGGACTCTCGGAAGAAAGTGGCCGCGTTCAACTAGCTGAGCTCTTCCTGAACCTCAGGCATGAAGATTGACGAGATGAGCCACTCCGTCCAGTGTCCATCGTCTAGAATGGAGTCCCGATGCAGCCTTTGCCTGGCTCCATTCCCTCTCGCAGCCCCTGCAGTTTCGGATTCGGCGCACGGGGGCTGCTTGCCGGTGTCCGCTCTGGAGACAGACCTACAGCCCCCGGGTCCCTCTCCCCAGTTCCTTGTTACCTCGGTAGGAACTGATCCGCGGGAGGTGGGAGGTTCCTCTACTGTCGCTGGCTCCTCCGTGGCCAGCTCCTCTACCATCCCCGGCTCCTCCGCGACCGGCTTTGCTGTTGCTACCTCCTCGGCCACTGCTCTTTCGGGGGGGTGTCAGCCGTCAGATCGATTTCCAGGGTAGTCGGAGGCTCTTGCAGTGCAGGTGGCTCGGGCACCCGCACTATCAGGCGTTTCGGGGCCGGTGCTTGCTGCCCCTCACTCGGCCCCTCCCGGGCCCTCCTTTTAGCCGCGACCTTCATGAGTTTGCGGGTCGGGATTTTCATAGCTGTGTAACTTTGGCCGGGTTCAGTAAAAAAAAAAAAAAGAAAACGATGAAACAGGAAGACTTTGACTAAGTATAAGGGAGACTTACCGCGGTGGGAAATGAGACCCGTCGACTGGAGGTTTTCCTCTGTTAGAAGCAGGTTGTACTGAGGGATGTCGGTAGCCAACAGCTGCCCCAATTATTCCTTATCACCGGGGTGGACAGTGGAATTCGTATTACCTCGGAGGTCGGGGTCCCCCCACCGGGGCCTAACTTGATCAAGATTGGAGAAAAAAAAATCGGGATTTCCACCCCTTGATGGAGGAAGCAAGAAGAAGCTTAAAGACTCGGCCGGGTCGGGGCTGAAATAGCCACAAACCCTTCTAAGCCCGGAGGATGTAAAAAGAGCGAAAAAGAGAGACTCTAGGGGTAGTGTGGAGGTGATGGCAGAGGACGACGAAGGCACTAACAACTCGGAGGGAGTTTGGGACCAGTTGAGAAGGGGTCAGGTAGTAATAGTCGAGGAGGTTCACAAAAAAGGAGGAAGGGGTATGCAGAGGCCCACCCTCAGAGAAATCTTGTAAATGGCCACTCGGTCCGGTCGAGAGGAGATCACTCTATCGTTGGGAGTCGGGAGATAGAGCCCGACATTCCGAGAGATTTGGTAACGGGCCCGGATGTTCGCCAAATCCTGGCCTGTCACCATGGAGGCGACCCCTTCCGGGGATTCCGCCTCCACCCGTGAGGAGGTGTCGGCTTCCGCCCAACGTCTCCTCGATGGGGCCACGCTAGCCGCCGCCGGACGCCTCCCTGCGGGAGCCTCCCCGGCGACCCACTGCCGGGCTAGGGTGATGCGGTCCTCCGAATCAGAGGACCACTCAAGAGGAGGTGAAGGAGAAGGGGAGAGGAAGGAGAAGCATGAAGCCTCCCAGGAGGAGAACGATCCTCTGAATCGTCCTCCGAGGTCCAGGACTGGGAGCTCATTGTTGGAAGAAGAAATAGAAAGGTCTAGAAGGGACGAAGATCTGACCTGGGGAAGAAAATGGCGTGCGCGGAATCTCAAATTGCAGGGAGGGCCAGGAGGTGGAAGGTCAGGGAGCCAGGGGAAGAAGACAATGGAAGCAAGAGCAATATGGCCAGATTGAACCCCCACCCGAGTTTTATTGGATTTCGAATTATCCCGCCTTGTCTCGGCAGCCACGTGGACTCTCACCGTAGGCAAGGCTGCCTCGATGATCGCTTGGCGCGTGGTACGATCCGCCTCTAGCCAGCGATGAGACGCCGCTGACGTCATCGTTATGATGGGTAATGATAGCGCCACTTTTCGCACGGACTTCGAAGGATCAACCTTGCTTTGAGGACGATCATCGCGGATCGGGTGGATAGTAGTGGTTGCCCTTTCACATCCCCACTTGATGCCCGCATAAAGTCATTGCAGCGCCCAGAGACACGTGTTCGGGGGTGGTTCGCAAAGGGCGTGGATCAGCCACTTGGGAGGTGACACCCCTTTCGTCTTGCTGGGGTGGGCCTGCTTTGCCTCAGGGGTGAGGGGGCATCTGATATGGCTGATCCAGCATCGTCAGAATAAACGATAACGGCGACTGACGGAGGCCCTCTCGGCCTCCTGAGCTCCCCTCTCGGTGTCGGCCTCGAGCCACAGCTCTCGGGCCTCATGAACAGTATCTCAACCCCCAAGACCCCCTCGGTCTCGGGCTACATGAACAGTGCTTGGCCTCGAGTTCCGCCCTTGGCCTCAAGCCATAGCTCCCGGGCCTCATGAACAGTATCTCAACCCCCAAGACCCCTTCGGTCTCGGGCTGCCTGAATAGTGCTTGGCCTCGAGTTCCGCCCTCGGCCTCAAGCCACAGCTCTCGGACTGCATGAATAGTGCTTGGGATACACCCCCACTTCCTCACTATAAAAAAATGGAGAAGAAAAAAAAACCCTTACTCACTATAAAAAAAAAGAAAAAAAGAAAAAGCAAACACTAAAGTATGCGTCACTCACCTTCCCTCCCTTATTTATAAGGTTGCCACCACGATGATTGTGGTATTGAAAGTAAAAGTAAAAACATTATGTTTAAAGTGAAAGCTGATTGGAAGCTAAAAATAAATAAGCAAGAGGACTAATAAAATTATTGAAGCATTTGTATGTGATGATCCATCAAGATTATTAATAATAAAAGTGAAAATAAAGAAATTACTATGTTTGACTACACTTAGATAATTCTACCTTATGTTTTTTTGCCTCCTAGTACCTCTAAGCGCTCACGCATTTTTAGATCGCAATGAGCAACGAATTGGAGCATGGTGACTAGAGAACGTTTATTTTGATAAGTTTTATGTCTCATTGCTGATTTCTATTTTGGTTCTATAGGGTCAAGGTTTTCAATGGGTACAAGCACCCAATGTTAATTACTGCTGCTTTAAAGGCTAAAAACTTCTATTAAGAGATCGTATTCCTTATTAGCTTTTTATATGCAAATACATACTCATATGAGAAATTTTGTTATCATTTATATTTATATATTTATATCTTTTTCAAAATACGAGATAGCAACATTTATCAGGGTTTAAGTTTAATCCCCTATTTTCATCCTCCTCTCAAAATATAGGTTTAAGCCTCACTAGGCATGCTTCGTCAATATGTTTTCATTGGAATAAAGACATTTGATTTGAAGATAGTGCTTTCGATTTGACAACACCTAGGGTAATGATCCCTTACTGGGTTGTTAGAAGAGAGTAATACTTTTATAGTTAAGGAGCTATGCTCCTTCGATTATGGAAAAATGTTTCAAGTTTTAATCTTTTAATAGCATTAGGGTGATCAAAAGCTTCAAACATTTAGTTAAGCTATTGAGCTTCTGATATATGCCTCAAGTTGCTTAAGTTATCTGGGCCATCACTTGAATTAGATTAACCACCATTAACATGAGGCTTTCATTTGAATTAGGTAAACCACTATTAACATGGCTTGAATAAGTCATCATTGAAGAAAACAATGCTTCTTTAGTAAAGGAGCAATGGCCCTTTAGTAAAGGAAATGGATTGGTGCTCTGAGATATTAATTTTAAGGGAGCAGTACTTTGAAAGTAAAAAAGAAATGCTCCTAATATTTATTACTGAAATAAGGCCCCTGATCTTTGACCTTGGGTTCATAATGAAGCAACACTTTAGATTTTTGACCTTAGGCCAAAATGGAGCAATGCTCCAAGTCTTCAATAAAGAAGGTCTTACATAATAAAAAAAGACTAAAAAATAGAGCAATGCTTCGATCTTCATTAGTGAAGCAATGCTCTAAGTCTTTAATAGTGAAACAATATTTTAAATCTTTAATAATAGAGCAATACTTTAGTCTTTTATATTGGAGCAATGCTCCATACTTCAATAGTCGACGAATGCTTTGATTAGGCATTTGCTTAGGTGCTTGGCCTAAGAAATGTTGGGTTACTATAGACCACTTAGACCTTGGGAAAAGGCTTGAGAGGCCTTGTGTCACTTTGGACTTTTGGAGCAATATTCTATGTGTAGACTGAGCCTTTCTAACCAAGGTTAAACAAGTTCTTTTAATTTGGGTGGACTTGAGTTCTTTGATTTGAACAAACTAGTATTTTTTGACTTCAATGAATCGAGGTTCACTTGACTTGGGAGTAATGTTCTACATGATGAACTTGGTTTATGAGCAATGCTCCATTCGAGTTCATCAACTTTGAAGAAATGCTCCATTTGGTGCATTAGGTTTCATTTCACTTTGGGAGTAATGCTCCATTTAATGAACTTGGATTTATTTGACTTACGAGCAATGTTCTATTTAGTGAACTTGGATTTATTTGACTATGGGAATGCTGCTCCATTTGATGAACTTAAGTTCATTTCACTTTAAAGCAATGTTTTTGAAGAAAATGAGTAAGACTCCAAGCATTAGCCTTTTGGGTTAGTAAAAAATACCATTGAAAAGAGTAATTATTGACCCAATTATTGATTTTGATGAATAACAAAAGCCACATAAGTATATTTTTGTGTTACTAATAATTTTGATTTAGTATTTCAGGATTAAAAATGTTTAATCAATCAAAATTCAAGAAAAATTGAGTTTGACCCTATGTCTAGTGTTAAGTGACAAGTTTCAGCATTTAGAGCCAACTCCAGAAGTCTAGGAGCTGACTCAAGAGTGTATCAGAACAGTTTAACACTTTCGGCACACAATCAAGCTAACTCCTGCAGAGTTCAGAGTTGACTCCACCAGAAAGATAAAAAGTCCTTAATTCTACATCGAGCTAGAGCCGACTCCATCGATTATATAGAGAGTGTGTTTTTTGGGACTCTAGTGGAGCTGGCTTTCACATTCACTTGAGCCGACTCTCGTATGAAAGGGTATCAATCTCTCTAAAAGCACAAGCCAACTCCACGATGAGCAAAAGTTCACATTTCGCACATCCCACGTTCAAGCCGACTCCAAGTCCACTCGAGCTAACTCTAGCCTGTCAGGAGCGGACTCCAAAGGTGTCAGAGACAACTCCAAACTCTAACATTTTTTTGATGGATTTCAACGGCTCTTTCCTCTTCGTGCTAAACTCATCATCAAGCATTTTTAATGGCTAGTTTTTTTCTAAAGAGGATTTAGAGAAGATTATAAATAAGAGCCCTGGGACCATTTCAAGAAGTAAACAAAAGAGAGAAAAAAAAAGAATAGTATTCAAAATTTGAAAGTCCTACCGTGCAAAACAGAGTTTAAGAAAATCCAAAGCATTCGAAAGCCAATCTTGAAGGATTTCCATCAAATCAAAAGAAGAAGAAGAGAGCCCTTGTTCTTTCAAAGCCTCAACATCAACAAATCTTCCAAAGCTTCAAGCTCATCATGGGGAAGATCATTTCTGAGGAAAAGAAAAAAAAAAAAAAAGCCCAACTTTAAAAATCTTCTAATCAGGCTCTTCTATTTCTACTTTTATTACATTACAATATTTGCTCATTTGTGGAGCTTTATAAATACTATAACCATATTCTTATTACATTTTCTTATTGATTCAATTAGGGGATTGAATCAAGGAAGGCAGTTTGGCCTTTTATAAGATGGAGGCTTGTGAAAGGTTTTGTGTTAGTAATCATGTGAAATCCAGCTGTGTTCGTTGTGATCCCATTGTAAAATAATAAGTTTGAGTTGTGAGCTTATAAAATAACTCTGTTGTAATCAGGATGATTATAGTGTGGCCCAAGAGTTCCTTGAGAGTAGACGTAGGTATAGCTAACACTGAACCACTATAAAATCATTGTGTTTGCTGTGCTTGTCTTTTCTTTCTCTACATTATCTTTTATATTTTGCTTAGCATACTTTGCATCACACTCATAGCATACATCGTTGTGCATTATCTTGAAAAATAATTTTTGAGTTTTAAAATTTTTAAGAATCTAATTCACCCCTTCTCCTCTTGGGTTGCCATCTGGGCCAATAGTAATGCTCCTGGAGAAAGATAGTACAAAGCTCCATTAGGGACTTTGGAATAATGCTCCATGTGAAGAATTATGGCTTGCATACCCAATTTACAAATTTTGATATTAGGCCTGTAGGTTGGGAACTACTATAGACTACAACAACTTATTGGCCTTGGCTTTATTTTCTTAACTTTGGAGATGTTTTAAGAATGATTGCCAGGGCTTGTGGGAGAGTAGAAAGCTGCTCTCCCCTACATTGGATGGCCTTGAAAAGAAAACAATGCTTCAATTAAGAGGAGTAATGTTATAGTAGAGGTAGATCAAGGCTCTAGAGCAGGGATTGTAATGGCTCGGGATGGCTCAGGGACGGCCTCTACCGGTTCCCATCCATATTGAGAAAAACCTTTCCGTTTTCACTCCGTTAAGCCATTATAGTTAACGGGCGGGAACGGGGATACCCGATCAGATAAACGGGTACCCAATAGGTATCGTTTGATAATTTATATAGAAAAATAAAATTATTCTATTAAAGTTATAATTTGCTGAAAGCTTAAAAAAATACTAACGGAGAGAGAGATCGGTTCGCTAGGGTTTTGGCTTTGATATTCAGGACGGCTGCGTGAAAGAAGAGAAGAGACAGAGGTTCAAACATGTTTTACTAGGATTTTTTAGTATATATATTTTATTTATTTTTAATTTTTAATTTTTAATATATTATATATATATAATTTAAACCATCCTTGGTCGTTTATCGTTTAGCTGTTAAATGGATAATTTTTGTACCCATTAATCTGTTTAGATTAAGGATTCCCTAACCTATTAGAAATGGTATTGGCTGGATAAACGATCAAACGGAAAAATTATCATCCCTAACTCTAGAGAATTGATCTTCAAATAGATGAAGAACATCAATCTTCATAAGAAAATGCCTCAACTTCCATCCCATGGAGCAATGCTCCATTCGATGATGAGGAGGAAATGAGTTAGAGGACCATCATTTGAGACTTCCAAGTAATGCTTCATATGAAGGATGGACACCTGAGTACAGAGCTTGTAGGACATGGGCCACTATTGACAACAACTTCTTTAACTCGACTCTTTTTCTTCAACTTTGGGGTTGCCTTAAACACACTTACTAGTGCTTGTGGAGGAGTAGGGGGTTGTTCCTCTACATTGGATGGCCTCGGTTTGGGTGGACGCACTAAACAAAATTTTGCTCTCCCAATGCTAAAAATGTTGTTTGCCGACGCTTAAAAGCGTCGAAAAATATTGGAGTGAAGACGAAAAATCCCAATGCTTTAAAGCGTTGGGAGGAAAAAATAATTTTAAAAAAATAAAATAAGAAACAAAAAATTTAAATTTCAAATGCACAGCTAATCGATCTATCCAACCAAATTCAAGAATTTAAAAATAAAAAATTTAAATTTCAAACACATAGCTAATCGATCTATCCAATTAGATTCAAGAATTTGAAAACAAAAAATTTAAATTTCAAATGCACAACTAATCGATCTATCCAACCAGATTCAAGAATTTGAAAACAAAAAATTTAAATTTCAAATGCAAAACTAATCGATCTATCCAACCAGATTCAATCTAGATAAACTTAGTAACCATAAACTAGAGATCGATCGAGATTCTAAGAACCACCCAGAAAGATGCATCGAAGGCTTCTTGGAGAAGAAGAAGAAGAAGAGGGGTTCGCTGCACTAAAATGGCATTCTACCTTTTTTTCAGCGCTTTGCGAAAGGGGCCGGTGAACGACTTATACCTTTACTACCACATCCACGTCTCAAATCCATACTCCATCCCGATGGCAAATCATCAAACAAGTTATCTCCGCAATCTAAAACAAAGCTCCACAAGCCCTTAAAAATGATTAACTTGGCAAAATCCATCTAACAATTCCAAAATTCCAAATAAACAAACGGACGAACGAAGCATGGGGTCAGAAAAAGAACTCACGACGGTGAACCACAAGCCTTCCATTTTCGTCAGCGAACCCCATAAGATGCTTCGTGCCCGCAGCCACCACGATCGGCGCCCACCATTTCTCGCGCAATCAAGTCGGCAAAGGGCGCTGGAGGATCCGAAATCAAGATTGAGCTAAGATAGAAGAAATGGAGTGCTCTAGAGGGCGAAGACGTACCTTGAATCGAAGAAGAGAACGAGACAAGGGCTTGAGGGGAACGATCGGAGTGAAATGGAGCCCATCGACCGTTTCTAAATGATCACGAGAGCGACGGGAGGAGATGGCCAAGCTCGGCAATGGCGAAGGAGGCCATCATCTCTCCCACTCTCCACTGATGCAAGAAACCGTTCGAAAATGATAGTGCTTAAAAAAGGAAGATGAAGAAAAGAAATTCGAAAAGAGATGAAGGCGGTGGGAAGATATTTAGTGATCCTGACGCTTTAAAGTGTTGTTAAGTTCCCGACGCTTATTAGCATCGTTAAATGGAAAGATATTTGGTGTTCCCAACGCTTTAAAGCGTCATTAAGTTCCAACGCTTTTAAGTGACGTTAACTGCCGACGCTTTTAGAAAGCATCGATTGGTTTTGGATTTTCCCGATGCTTTCCCAAAGTGTCGAAAAAAGAGTTGTTATTCTCTTTTTTTGTTGTAGTGACATGTCGTCAGAGAGGGATTTGGAGGCAAGTTTTGAAGTTATTATGGGTTTTTTTTTCCTTTGTTTCTCTTTCTTTGGCTTGAAGATGCTTTGAGTACATTTGCGGGTGCATGTAGGGGAGTAAAGCATTGCTCCTAAGGAGCGATGGTCTTGGATTTGATGGAATTAGGAGGTGAAGAAGAATTTAGAAACTATTACCCTACTATAGGTCAATAGGAACAACACCTCTTTTTTACCTTTACTTTAGGCTCTAGAGACTTGATGACATCAAAATATTGAGTTTTTTGAGTTCATAGCTTAAAGAGGGTCTTTCTTTAGCAAGGATATGGCTAGATATGGAGATTTGGGGTGAGTTTCAAGCTTAGAAAGTAGGAGGCAGGTTGCCGTCCTGTTGGGAGCAAGGGTGCGAAGAGCTTCAACGTTTATGGGGACCTTAAGAGGTTGGATGTAGGGATTTAATAGGATTTTAAGGGTTGAAGATAGGAGGAAAGTTTTTTTTTAGTAATTTTATTGGTTGGCTTGGAACAGGATGGTAGCAAGCTGTAAGGTGATGGTGTGCATTTCTTTTAAAGTCTTAGGCTTATGTTTGTTGAAACTAATGATTTAATAATATTTTGATAATAACAAAATATTGATTGAAGAGCTAATGTAATACTTGAACTTGTGATGATAGACAATATAGAGGTCTAAAATAATGTTCATCTTATCCGGCATGTACCTATTACAACATGAGCTCAAGATACATGAGAATTGGAAGTCGAAAAAAGATTAACAAATTCAAAAAATAACCAAAACAAAAGGTCGGAAGGAAGGCTTTAATTGTAATTTTAATTTCCTAAGGACCATTGTAAAATTTGGTAGGAGAATAGTGCATAAGTCTCCAAACTCTTAAAAATAGATTAGGTTTTAGATTAATAATTAAAGTAAAATAATCATAAAAATCTAAAACAAAATGTGTACGATGGATTAGACCTCAAAACAGTTGATCGAAGTTGGCCAACCACAAAAGAACTAAAATGATCGCTTTCTGTCTAGCATATTAGTCGATAATTGTAGAATGGGTAGTTGATCGATTTAAGCCTAGCAGTCGACCAGTCCTAACAGCGGTTAACTGCTAGGGCTCTGATAGTTAATGGTCATATTTTTATTCCATTGAAGTTGCCTAGAAGCCTCAATAGCCATATTCTTTTTTATGTTCATAAAAAGAAGGTTTAATGGCTGGTTTTAAGAGAGGTTTTTGAGTTTAAAATAATTGAGAAATCCTTATTTAAAGTTTTCTTTGAGCCTTTAATGCATTTAGTATTTCAACCCAAGCTTAGAGCTTTATTGGCATATCTATAATCTTGAGTATTGTAAATTATATTTTTTCTTATTCTTAAAAGAGTTAGGTTCCTCCTAAGCCCGCGAAAAAAGAAAGAATGAGCTCATCCTTAGCCCAAAAAAGGATTGTAAGGTTCCTTTTATGCCCGATAAAAAGAGTGTGTAGGGTTTGAGTCTCACTCCATTAAGAGGAATGGTATAATGGAAATCCTAAAAAAGTATGTTGGGTAGTGAATATAGGCAAGGGATGCCAAGCCACATAAATCTTCATGCCCTCCTTGCTTGCTTGTTTATATTCTTTCACTAATTATTATTTGAATTATTATCGAGTACATAACTCTTGAGTTAATTTAACTTTCTAGTGCTTAGTTTCTATGGTTGCATTTCTATTTAAGCATTTAGATTTTGAGATTAATTGTTTGATCTACCCAATTCATCCCCCTCCCCTCGAGTTGGCTTGGGCCTATAATCTTCAAGCTTTTTCTTTTCTTTTTGGGCATGTCCATGGATTAAATGGGAGTCCTAGATGGTGGGAAGAGTGGTAGAGGGCATGCAAAGTTATGGGGAAGTGTGGGGGATATTAGAATGCACAAAACAGATGAAACATAGGGAATGAATGAGGTGAGTACAGTCCGGCCTTTCCTTCTTCTTTTTTTTCTTTCTTTTTTTGCTTTCTCTATTCCATGGGATGCTAAAGAGAGTCCTAAATGATCAAATCCCTAATACGTCATGGGAGTGGAGAAAGATGTGGAGTGGGGCACTACGTGAGGATGCGAAAGAGATGGGTGTTGTGCTAGGGAGTAAATCAGGATGCGTAGTAGGTGCATAGCCAAATGGAGACTTTCAAAGTATGAGAAACTCTAAGAAAAGATGGCTGAATGTGTCATTATATTGACGAGTCCAAGAACTTGAAAAAGAAAAAAAAGTTGGTTTTGTTGTTCGTGACAAACCAACTTAGTGATTTAGTATTAACTAAACAATTTGTATTTCATGCGCTCCTTCAAAGTGGTTTCTCCTAAGTTTTAAACTCCTTTTCCACATAGGAGATCATGCAAAAGAGTTCTAATTGCATTAAATCAAATGTTTAGACATGATTTATCACATGAACATGGCCCCATATTTAGGGAAATTGGGTCAAATATCTTGACCCAAACCTAGATATCTTGTTTAGATCAGATGCAATGTTGATTAAGACTCAAATGACATTTAATTTCAAACCATAGACCTAATTATTTGATTAAGTTATATTTGTATTTTAATTAGAAATCAAGTCCTCCTTGGTCCTAGACTATAAGCCTGATTATTTGGTCTAAATTAAACCTAACTAGCAATCAAGTGTTTAGCATTAGGCTAGTTGCTGAACCAAGATGATGAATTTAGCCCAAGCCTATGAGATTTAAACCCATGAGCAATGAAGGATTAAGAATCGAGTCAAGTAGTTGAGCCAGACTATTAGGTTCATTCTAGTTTATTGAAATTAGAACCTAATCGGGCTAGGTGATCGAGCCTGAAAGACGTAATAAATAATTTGTTATTATATGACTAGTCATTGTATAAATATTTATGAGTGTTTATAGGTAGGCCTAAGGTTCAAGTTTCATATTAGGTATGCACTTATGGGTGTATTTGAGGATCTAATCCAAAGTGAAAGTTAAAATTTAAATTGTTTAGGCCGATGAAATGTTTGGGGCACTTTCCCTTAGTGGCTCATACTCAAATTAGAATGGAACTTTACACAAGTTCCTAGGTTATAAATATGATATGAATAATGGATCATTTAATTTTAACTTACATACCCATTCAATTCCTAGTTTTTAATCTAAAAGTATATATTGTATAGGCCCGAGTTAACTACGTAAGTAAACATTGAAGGACTTGAGATAATATATATTGAACTTTTGTTTTCCAAATGTTATATGTGTTATTATTTCAAAACCAAGTGATAAATTGTTGGATTTATGGTTCAAAATAAATTTTTATAGTTTATTTTGGAACATAAAAAGTTTTCTTATTTTTAGAAAATGAAATGACAATGTATTTATTTTAGAAAATGAAAGATTTCATGTTTTCAGAAAAATGATAAGTCAGGTGTTTAATTTGGATGATGAAAAGGTCTTGTATTAAAGAGTGGGGGTTAAATATGATATATAAGTTGGTAGTTCTGTCTCATCTCAATTGCCCACAATAAAATTTTGTTCCAAAGAAAATCTTCATTTCTTGTTTATTATCCCTATGATATTTTGGTGGAAGCGACATCTAGTTAGATCAAAAGGGTGCTTGGCAAGTCCCCTTTGTCACTGATGCCCCATCCCCTCATTTATATATATATATATTAAATTTTAGTATTACATCATATTCAAATATAACTAAGTTCATAATTCAAGTACCTTCTCTATCCTTGAATTCATATATATGCCGAAGCTATCTCATCGTTTTACTTTTTCATCTTTGAAATTCATGAACTCTAAGGATTAAAGACGTAAAAGATGACCGAATCTACCTCTTATATCATATATCATATGAATACTTCAAAACAAACATAAGTGAAAGTTTTAATATATAATGTTATTAAAGCTTAGATCCTATTTGATAGAGCAATTAGCATTAGCAGTAGAATCTTTTATAGTAAAGCTTCTAACAATATAATTTTTGAAAGCAGTGCTTATGTAAAAGGGCACTCCATTTGTTAATCAATCTGAATACTTTCAGAATAAGAAATAATATACGAAGGACATGCTATGGTACTTCCAACTATCTAACTATTTATAATTTTTTAAATATATAAATTATTTTAATAATATCAAAATAACATTATTATACTATATTATTATAATAATATAATAATATAAAAGGTAAACTTAGTTATATTAGAATGTAACGCAGCTTATATACAATCACCTTTCTCATCTTTGAATCCACATAATTCATAAATTCCAAAGGTAAAAATATAAAAAATAAAATAAAATGATTTAGAACAAGGTTGTCAATTTCATTTCGGATTATATTTCGTTTTAGCTTATGAAATGAAATATTTCAACATCGGACCGTTTCGGTGCTTCGTTTCGAAATATATATATAATAATAAAATTATTCATAATTCATATTCTTTATAAATAATAACAACATAAAAATAAAGAGTTTAAGTTTAAGAGTTTAATATATATATATATATATATAATAAAAAATTTATTCATAATTCATATTCTTCATAAATAATAATAACAATATAAAAATAAAGAGTTTGAGTTTTTAAGAGATGCGACCGTAGGGATAGAGTAACTAGAATTTTTTTTTTGTTATTATATATATATATTAAAATGGGATATGGTAACTAGGATTTTTTTAATGTTATATATATATATATATATATATATATATATATAAAATGGTTCTAAAAGGTTTAATAATTCATAAATTGCTCTTCAAAATATTTTACCGAAACGGTCGAAATAAGCCGAAACGCACCGAAACAGCCAAAAAAATCTTTCGAAACGAAACGTTACCGAAACGAAACGAAATTGACAACTTTGCTTTAGAATCCATATGAATTCAAAAATAAATAAAATAATTAAATTCTAAGTTTGACTACATTCAAATATAATAAATCTATCTTATAATATATTTATTTGTAATATTAAATGAAAGTGTTTGAATCCATGTCTTTCAAATAAACACAACTTCCCTATAAATTCAAAGAAGGGATTCTCATAGAAGCTTCAAATAAAGCTTTTATTTATTTATGCAGGATAGAAAGTTGATTTAAATATTTTACTAAACATCCTCTATGTTTCATAAATACTTTTTAGACCTAAAAAGACACTTTTGATCCATCCAAAATTGTTCCGAAATGAAGCCTTAGACTGAAGCCTATCAAGAGTGATTTCTCGAAGATTTAGCTGCCAGCTTAAAGTGGCGTGGGTGCATGCCCATTAATATGTTATCCAGGATCAAAGCCCTCAGTTTTCTCTGCAGCGGTTTATAACAGAGGGGAAATGATTCGGGAGCATGAAATTTTATGCTGGATCTTTTTTCCCTCTATGATGTGGATCATCCAAAACTGTGACAAATTTCATGATTCCAAGCTGTCAGAAGAAGAATATACAAGAAACCTTCTCAAACCAAGACAACAAAAACGCCTGGGTGTTGTTAGTAGTTGGCCGCACAGCAAAGACTATGACCTTCTGGAATGTCGTCAGATTTGGCAGAAGTTGCCTCCCATAAGCAGCCAACTTGAATGGGGATATGCATGATGAACTCCAAATTAGACGACGTATTCATTGCCTTGGAGGATGTTATACTTGCACAGGGGGCATGTAGCATTGATCCGGAGCCACTTGACAATGCATCCAGAGTGGAAATGGTGGTTGCAGGGAAGCAAGAGCAATTCTACCCCATCTTCGTATTGGCAAAGGCAAATGCAGCATTCCTATAAAAGCAGTTCATAGCAGAAGTCAAGCTCCCACCATGGCAGTCAATCAGGAAAAAAAGCATCTGAATCCATAGCTAAATAACACAACTCACTAGCTATATATATATATATATATAATGGTGACAGAGACAAGGAGCTATTCCTTGAATAGCTATATCTATGCAGAAAACATTTTGGGGTTTGCAGGTGAAAGATGCAAATAATTGTATACAGTACTTGACAAAAAACAAATTTAAGGGTAAAGGCATAGCAGCACCCATGACTAGCTTTGATGTTACGTCCACTAGTTGTACATGCTTTACCTCAAATCATCTATTCATGTGCTGACCCATCTACTTAATCTATATATATATATATATATATATATATATATGCAATCCCATTCTTAAGTTAAATCAGGGTCAAACGTAAATGTTAAATTACAACAATAATATTACTTTTGCATTACCTTAGTTTTGATCATAGTGTATCATATCTAATCTTATTTTAGTCAGAACGAGCAAGTATTTTAGTCAACACCCCCTCAACCAGATAATAAACATGAATTCTTCAATAGATAGGGATTGAAAAAAAAAAGAAAAAGAAAAAAGAAACAGGAACTCAAAATAAAAGAAACACAATGAAACTCAAAGGGGAGATTTATTGGGGATCCAGGATCCAGAAGCACTACCGAGTCCTCTGAAGGAAGTACAAGATCAGCAATTGAATCCTGCTCTGTTATAGTCACTGCAACTGCTTGTTCCTTTTCAAGATCAAAATTCTTTGGTTGATTGGCTCGGTGGAACCGGAACTTGGGGAGATTGCTAAGGTCAGTGTCAGATGCACCTTCGTGGCCAGCCACAGTATACAGAAATGCTATGATGCATGGCAAGCAACAGCAGAGAGCTATGCCAATTACACATGCCAGCACGATGCAAAATATAGCAAAAAACACATCAAATGCCAGAAACATCACTGTTAACCTGCAAGTTATTTTAGAAAAATCATCAAGATCTATATATGAAAATGAAAAAGACCAAACCAATTCAATTGCATGACCAAGAACTAGCATAGATTTGATCTTTTAAAAGTATAAGGGCATATACTCAGCAAAGTTAAAAAGGAGCAGCCCACCAGCGCATAAGGCTCCTGCCATTACAAGTTACGAGGTTTAAGGGTCTGAAGCAAGCAGCCTTACCTCGCTTGCCAAGAGGCTGTTTCTGTATTTTGAATTCATTATTGACCTCCAAATCACAACAGAGCTACCCATTGAAATATTTTTCTTTTGTGTTTAAAAAGTGAACAGAAGCTGTGCTTCAAAAGATTTCAGGTATACATTTTTTAGAAATGAGACAATTTTAAAGTTTTAAGGATTCACCTGATGGCGCGCAAAGCATTGGTTTATTATATAATGTTATCATCACATGTAAACTTGATCACAAATTCATCCTAGTTACAAATGTCCATCAAAAATTTCAAACCTATAAGCGCTGATCATTATATTATGGTGTCAAATTTATTTGCAAACTGTGGTTAAGCTATAGTGCTTCTTTGGGTGTAAGCAACGTAAACCTTAACGTCCCTGAAATCTTGTCTCACTTCTGTTACCCACAATATTGCCTTGACGGATAGGCATCTTATGCTCCTTGATAACATCAGTTTTCACATTTTATAACCAACATAGCAGAAAAAATCATTGAAAATAGAATGGTTTTGCAAGGAAAGCAAGTCGTTTAGGCCAACCTAAATGGCTCAAAATGCCGGAAAAGTACCCATAACAAACAAATAATTTATTCATTCTCATCCTTAAGCTGATGCCATAGTCAAAAATTAATCCGACTTGCCCTTTATCGGATCTCTCAGTCTCCAATCTTTGAATTCATACAAGTCCCCTAGGTTTCTCAGATTCCATGTCTCAATCTCTTATCTTTGAATTCATATCAGTCTCCTAGGTTTCTCAGATTCTATGACACATACATATGCATATCTTTGTCCATTTAAACTTGCAGCTGAAACAAGAAATTGCTTCATAAAAATAGCTAATATACAACCCAGTTTAACAAAAGAAAGATGATTACCGAACATATAGTTCCTACCAGTAGAGACGAGGAGCATCTTGCAGAAGAGCTTGCCCACCAACAACAATCCAATAGAAACCAAGCATCCACCAAAGTAATGAAATCATTGCATTAGTAGACTCCAATTTCTTCACAGCCCTGAAAAGAAACGGTAAAATATTACAAAAAAGAATAACACAACTTTAGGCAAGTAAACATCTGCAATAATATATTATAGATTATGAATGAATCCCATTAGATGTGCGTGTATTATTTTTGCTCAAAGAAGTTGAAACAGTTCGGATCAAAGGATAAATAATGATATAAGATGGCCTTAGCATTCCAAAATGCCCTGTGCCTCCCAAATTGCAAGTGAATGCTCATCTTGTTTCATAAGTATTAACTCTTGACTTTCAATGAATTGTAAAGTGCAACTTCCTTGAAAGATATAAATGTACACTTTGGAATTAATTTTATTTTAATTTAGTTTTTAGGCAGACTTAATTTGATAGTGTGAGAATCTGACATCAGTAAGATAACTGAAATCAAAGGGGAAGAGTAGTTAAAATTATTTATATGTTGTTGCATACTTTCATTATATATGATGAGATGAAAAAAAAAAAGGCATGGCTGAAGAAACATGCTAGAGCTAAAGTCTAAGCTGATGAAACTTGATGGATTATCATTTCATGAACTTCTTTAGGGGCATGTTCAGTCTTCCTTTCATGACATATTTGAATCATCATTGAAAGCTTCTAAAATCAGCACATTAATCATTCAATCTTGTGCAAAGCATGACATGGCCTGGAAGAATACAAGTGGTAATTTTATCATATTTCGCATTTTATTTCTGTTCTTACTATAGTTGCAAGACGGTAATGAATAACGACATTTCCATTAACTTGTTGGGAGAAAAATCTAGCAATTCCCACTATCAGAATCAGTTTCCAAAACTCAAACACCAATGTGATGCTAATGATTCACAAAAATCAATATGAAATAAAAGAACTGTTTGCTAAAACGATACAAATTAGTAAACATAATACTGTAATTTTGTTAAATACTTCCAAAAAGACTGTCAAGAGAAAACCAATAGGAACAATGTTAAGCAACATGAAACAGTTAATGAAGCAAGAAGTTGAATCGATCATACGTGAGCCTCGCATGAACCAAAACATTCATAACTTATCAGAAACATGACTTCAGAAATGACTACGAGTTTTGTTGTCATAGAAATCCATTCTTCGACTCAGGTGCAGCCCACCTCTAGAACCGGACGTCTCGTCTGGGTGGACTTGCAAGACAATCCTCGCGCAGAGAACGTTGGGGGTGGCCGCGGAAGACCCTCTGATGCCCAAGTCAGTGAAGATTCACAGCAAGCAGATATAAGGAGAAGGCTCTCACAGAAGAGTCCCTCAAGAACGGCCTCTCGAGGAGCCGGGAGCTGTGCTTAAGCCTCAATGGAGTTTTTTCAGTGAAAGAGTGAGCGTACCTGAAAGGCTTTAGGACCGGGTATATATGGTTGCCGATGTGATTGCAAACAGCTACCTGATTCCTTGGACGTGCACAGGGAATCAGAAACCATCATAATTCGAATTTGATTCGAATCAAATTTGTTACGAGGCTGGTAGCTTTCGAATCCGATTAGTTAGAAAATCAATGGCTAAAGAGACAAGCTGATGCTTTGAGATTCGATGCCTTATAGGCTCTAGGCCACGTTTAGCATTATTGGCTTTTTCCTCCACTTAGAGTGATCGAAGACCCACGTGATTGAAATCTCGTCGGATTATCATGAATTTAAATTTTTCCGCACTTGGTTCCGCAAAGGATCAGAGATACCTCGGTCTGGCCGAGGCATGAAGGTGGCTTGATCTGGCCGAGGCATGAAGGTGGCTCGGTCTGGCCGAGGCATGGAGATGGCTTGGTCTCGCCGAGGCATAAAGATGGCTCGGTCTCGCCGAGGCATAAAGATGGCTCGGTCTGGCCGAGGCATGAAAGATGGCTCGATCTGGCCGAAGCATGAAGGTGACTCGGTCTCGTCAAGGTATGGAGATGGCTCGATCTGGCTAAGGCATGAAGGTAGCTCAGTCTCGCCAAGGTATGGGAATGGCTCGGTTTGGCCGAGGCATAAGGGCACTTCGATTTTGCTGAGACGTATCAGCCTCGTTCTTTTCTGGTTACGACAGCTGGCGGGTCAAAAATCAAAAGCGATCCCAACCTTTTTGCCATGCGCACGAATATTGACATAATAACGATTTTACCCCTCATCATATGCCGCCCACTCCCTAGTCCGAAGTGTAAGTTCGAGCATAGGGAGTAAAGTCCCAGATGGCTTCATTCGAACGGAAGGATTCGAAAAAGTGTGCAATGATGGTTTCATAAATGCCACGTCTCCACTCCATTTTTCTGATGAATGAAGCGAAAACCCCTCGTTTCTCGCGAATAACGATTGAGGGAGCAACGCATGGCAAGTCCCGATGCTTAAGGCATCCGAGCTGGCAATTTAAAAATTTAGGGATGCTCACCGATGGTGCGCTGCCTTTCCGCTAGGATAGTTTAAAAAGAGGGTTGAAAGGAGTTATCCCCTATTACACTATCTTCTTGCTTCTTTTCCAAAGACTCGCTCCTCCAGATTCTTGTAATCCCGTTTGAAGTTTGTTCTTCTCAACTCAAAAATATGAAGGGCCCGAGCGACATGGCTTCTGTGATGACCTTGGAGGATTTGGACAGAGTTCGCCGAAGGTACAGGATTCCTCAGGACATCGCTTTATGGTTATCGAAACTTGAGCAGAGAGTTTCAAGCAGCCAGGACGTGGGATCTTCCTTTATGAAGAGAGCTTGAGAGCGGATCTCCGGTTTTCCATCCACCCGTTGGTGAAGGAGATAATGAGATTTTACAACATATGTCCAACAATGGTGGCTTCAAACAGTTGACGCAACATCGTCGGATTCATATCGATGTGCAGCCGCGCCGGGGTAACAGTGATGTTCTCTATGTTCTGGGTCTGCTACAGCTTGGTCTCCGGGAAGAGCACTGAGTGGCCTTACATTGGGCCTCAGAAGTCATTCAAAATGATATTGGACAACCCATCCTCCATAAAGGAATGGAAATTCCGATTCTTCATTGCTGAAGGGAACATAGGTTCTGATTTCTCCCAAAGTATGAACAAATTATGCTAAGGATTCGGAAAGACACCCGGAGCTGTCCGAGCATGAAAAGAAGGATTTGGTCACCCTTTGCAGCGGCCGGGTATTCTCGGCCAGCGATCTCTTGGCAGAAGATGCCCTTTTTGCTGCCGGGATTAGCCTTGTCGACCCTTAAGGAAGGTTCTTGTCCTTTCCCCATACTAGTTATCTCCTGGCGATTTTATCACAGGCTAAGCTATCTTCTGTTGTGTATTCAGCCGAAAGGTCGGAGTTTATGAGCCAGATAAAGGGGAGCTAGGCAAGCGCCAAAAGGGATCCGGTTCTGAGAGGCATAAGTCTAAAAAGAAGCCTCGTCTTTCTATATCGCGTTCAAAGGAGGCGAAGTGAATCAAGATTGGCCAACAATCCTCCACGCCGAAGAAGAAAAGACGGGAGTGCCAGAGGTAGAGGAGAAGTCTTACCAATTAGATGGAGAACTAATGGTAGAGGAGGGGCTGGTGGTTAAGAAAAATATCGTCGAGGCTTCCCACTCACCGGCAATGGTGATACTGGATGACTCTAATGGATCACCGCCAATCGACCCCGTAATTCCTTTACCCGTAGACAAAAAATTGCGTTTGGAGGGGGTTAGCGGTCCAAAAACGCCCTCTGCGCATGGAGGGGAACTCTCGACCTCGACCGAAGAGGCGAGAGAGGTTGGCATGGAAGCTGAGGCACAGGAGGAGCTTCCTGCCGAAGAGCTCCCTCCTAAGGAATCAGAAGGCGTCGAAGGAGAAGCCAAGGCATCGAAGAGGATGGAGGAAATAGAGTAGAGGCCCGTAGATCAAGAGGGACTCTTAGACGAGGAGGAAGTCCAGAGCGCAGATTCTCCAACGAAGGTATTGGAAGGAAAGGGCAAGCAAGCCGAAACTTCTCGGGTTGAAGCCTCTCAGGTCGAAGCTCTGGTCGAAGAGGCAAGGCGAATCGGGGTTCCTCGGACCGAGACCCCACAAATCAATCCCCTGGCGTTAAGTTCACTTAACCCAGATGTTGACGAGGCGCTAACTACGCTGATGCGATCTGTCCTGTATGAGAGGGACAGCTCCATAGCCGAAGAAGACATTGTTTTTGCAGCATTCGAACGAGATGGCTTGCCGAGTGATATTGAATTTCTTCCCGAAATTGATAATCACTCGCTTATAAGGATAGCGTCAGTATACACCTCCCGGATAAGTAGGAATCTTAAAGCATTTCACTTTCATAGAGTAGTTCAATCAGATCTTACCACCGGGAGTTCATTTGCATAGCGCTATCATAACGAGGTCATTGTGTTATCGTTTGAAACTGGTTGCTGGGGCCTGCGCTCAAGCCAGGAGAGAGGTTGCCAGCCTTCAGGAGAGAGTGGGATCAACCGACAAACTTTCCAAAGCTTTAAGAGTGACTTAGGAGAACATTAAAAAATTAGAGCAAGCCAAGAGAATCACTCTGGAACGAGCATCGAGATTCCAGGCTGAAGCCAGTGAGCTCAGAGGGGCTCGCGATTTAGCTGACAAGGCTTGGTCGGAGTTATTACAGTGTAGGTCCGAGCATGCTCGGGAGGTAGAATCCTTGAAGAAGCTGTTCGACGAGAAGTGGAACAACGCTCATAAGCGTTTCGCCAACGAAAGAAGCAGTTTGAATAAGAGGCTCGACGAAGAGAACAGATATCAATGGCAGCAAGATCAGATTGCCAGCCTAAACAGAAGGCTTGCTGAGGAGGCAAATAGATCCCGATGGCATCATGACCAAATTGCCAAACTCACCACTGATCTCGCTCAATCTCAGCTAGAGATCGAAGAGAGACAGTCGAGGGTCAATGACCTCAAAGAGAGGATGTACCAGCATAGGGATGACAAATTAAAAGCTATCGATAAACTTCAGGAGCTGAGCGCGAAAATGCCTCGGCGAGAAGAGGAGGTATGGCGTCTCCTTCTTTTCACGTTTTTTTCTCCTTTAATTATTATTACTCTGATTGATTTTGTATCTTCAGGTGAGTAGGATGGGTTCTGAAGTTCAGAACTAATTAAAGGCTTTAAGATAGGAGCTGGCCTCGAGTCGCCAGAGATGCTTCGAACTAGAGGGTCAGATGACCGAAGCCAAGAGACATTCTGCTCTGGCTATGAAGGAGTATAGAAATTTTGCTTGATTTTTGGATGAGTACAGGGCAACTTGTGCTGATGCATTCCAGTATGGGGAGGAGGAAACGCGGCGAAGATCTCCTATAAATATCCGAAGTTGGATCTCTCATTTTTAGAAGCCGATTATGATGCTCGGACACCGAGAACTGAGCTATCTACCGAAGCTGAGTACGAAGAGATCCCAGATGTTGACCTTGAAGCCATTCTTGGTTCCAACCGAGTCATGGATCTAGAAGTAGATAGCCGGGGGAAAGAAGGCCTTCAGCATATTGCCGAAGGACCCGAGGCTCCTCTTCCGGCTACATTCGAAGTAGATGAATCAAGCCAGCCATCCCCAATAGCTACTGGATTTGCCTCTGAGGCTGATCCTGATCTTTGAAGGCTGCCTCTGTAATTTTTTTTTCTTTTCTTGTAACTGAGGGGGACTCGATAAAACCTCGCCTTGCCATATCAATATGAATGAATGTTCAGCTTTATATTTTTTCTTGTCCAAGCTTTACGCTAAAACAGTATGTTTAGCTCGCCCGTGGCTTACCCAAACTTGGCTTAGTATAAGCTAAGTAAATGAACCAACTCTTAGAAAATTTTTGATTACTTTGTTGAGGTTGAAGGAGTCACTCGATTCTATTGAGGCTGACCCAGCTAGATCCATTGGAGTAGAAAATTACTTGGCTTTGCTAAAGTAAAGATAATAACTCGGCTTTGGCTGAAGTAAAGGAATGGTTCGGCTTTGCCGAAGTAAAGATAATAGCTCGGCTTTGGCCGAAATAAAGGAATGGTTCGGCTTTGCCAAAGTAAAGATAATAGTTCGGCTTTGGCCGAAATAAAGGAATGGTTCGGCTTTGCCGAAGTACAGGAGATGACTCGGACTCTATCGAAGCACAGGAGGTAGCTTGGCCTCTGCCGAAGGGTATTTCGTTTATCTCAAGGCATTTATTTCATCGTTAATACCTTGTCTTTTTCGATGCAAACTTGCTTTTCATATACGTCAAGCATTCGATCATTATTGGACCGCGTCCTTTTCCACGAAGGGTTTCCCAGGTTCATCCGTATCTTGAGGATTCGTAAACAACTCTTTCTAAGGCCTCTAATCTGAGATTGAGAGAAAATCTTCTGCCTTTTATTATGACATGGGAAATATCTCTAGTATACCCCGAAAAGTACCAAGTCCCATTAAGGTATTGCCACGTGGTCTTGAATGTGACGCGGTGGTTGCGCCCTGAGTCCCGAAGTTTCCCCCTTCGTTAACGGCCGCTCCCCGTTTCACATCTATAAAAAAAGGAAGAGCAGGGGATGCTTGAGCATACTCAGGAAAGTCTTCTTATTCTGTGAGTAGAAAGAAACCTCCATGGCCTTTTCCATGTTGAAGCTGAGGGTTGTAAGGTCGAGCTTTCCTTCCAAGACCTGTCCTGGCCCTGATAGTTGGGTGATGAAAAGTTGTTGAAAAGCAAATCATCCTCAAGGGAGTTATGAAGGCCATATGTGAAGCGCAAAAAAGAGATAGAAGTCATATGGGAAGCGCATGCAGGCACTTTCTATTTGGTCCCATCCGCCCATTGTGGAACTATAAAGGCCATTGGAAATGCAATTTTTGATGGGCCTCGGTTTCCACAGGCTTTCCGTCAACCATGGTGACCTTTATCGCCAAGCCTCTTCTTTCTGAGGTTTTTCATCTTCCATGGTCACAACCGCTTGAGGGACGAGAAGCCGAAGGTAAATTCCTTCAGATTGCTTCTTTTCTCCACCTTCATCTCAATCGCTCTGGAGATCGTATTTCAATGGAGTTTGTTTTGTCTGATTTCTCTAATTTTCGAAGCATAGGCGGAAGCTATGTTGACGTAGTGTCGTTGGCCGAACTTGTTTGTCCGAGCATTTTCTTTTATTTTCTGTGCTGTAAAGCACTTGTAATGCCTTGTGAGAGGCTGTAACTTTTGTAATGAGGTATTATTGAAATAAAGAAAGTCTTTCTTGCCATATGTTTGTTTTTTCTTGTTGTTCTGTCTCTTTTCTGCTAAGCGTTAAGTTTCCTGACATACTGATATGTTTGCACCATTTCGAGACATGAATCACTTGCATATTTCGGATAGAACGGGGTATGGGATGAAGGCTCGGTCCTGCCAAGATATAGGAACACCCAATAAGGCACCTTTTGCCAAGGAGAAGATCTCCGAATGGTTGTACTCAATTGAATGAAACGCCTATGACGTTAGGAGCGCTTTTAAAGACTTGGCTCGGGCTGAGTATCTTGGTGACTCAGCTAAGGCTTGCTGATGCACGCTGGATTATGTTGATCTTTCATGGATGAAACACACGATTTGTCTTAGATTATAGGAAGACCTGGGTGGCCTTGCTGGCTCTTGGTGGGAGTTCGGTCATGCCGAAGGTCCTTAAGAGTTTTTACCTTTATTTATTGGAATCATAATAAATGGCTCGATCATGCCGAGGGATAAAGAGGGTTTTACCCGACTCCATCGAGGTAGGTGGAATGTCGCTCAGTGAGCACTTTCTCTAGGAGATCATGTTTGGACCGATCAAAATATGAAGTGGCTCGCTTGGGCCCACCGAGATACAGATAGATCGTTCGACCTTGCCGAGGTGCAGAGAAATAGTTCGGCCATGTTGAAGTACGAAGGAAATACTCGGCCCTACTGGGGCTTAAAGTAAGATTATATTTTATTTGGCGCTGCCAAGGTACGAAGAAATCGCTCGACCCTGCCGAGGTTCGGAGTAAAATTATATTTTACTTGGCGCTGCCAAGGTATAGAGAAATCGCTTGGCCCTAGCGAGACCCGAAGGAAGATTATATTTTACTTGGCGCCCGAAGGAAGATTATATTTTACTTGGCGCTACCAAGGTACAAAGAAATCGCTCGGCCCTATCGAGGCTCGAAGCAAGATTATATTTTACTTAGCGCTGCCAAGGTACGAAGAAATCGCTCGGCCCTGCCGAGGTTCGGAGCAAGATTATATTTTTCTTGGTGCTGCCAAGGTACGGAGAAATCGCTCGGCCCTACCGAGGTTCGGAGCAAGATTATATTTTACTTGCCACTGCTAAGGTACGGAAAAATCGCTCGGCCCTGCCAAAGTTCGGAGCAAGATTATATTTTACTTGGCGCGGCCAAGGTACGAAGAAATTGCTCGGCCCTACCGAGGTTCAGAGAAAACCCCTCGGACCTGCCGAGGGTGCTTAGACCTGCCTTTGTTGAGGGACTCGTAGGTCGGTAGTTGGATGAAATCTGTCTCTTATCAAAGACTTTAGGAAAAATTGATCGAAACATAAACATTGCAATTTAAAAGTAAAATATCGTTATTGCAAGTAGGATGAGTTCAGTGAGAGCATACTTTACTGATGATATATCCGGAGGTTGTCCGAATTTCATGTTCGAGGGATAGATTTTCCGTTAAGATACTGGAGCTTATAAGTGCTGGGCTTGATGACCTCTGCAACTTGATAGAGGCCTTCCCAATTTGGAGATAGCTTCCCTTGCTCTAATGGTTTGAAGACAGACGCCTTGCGGAGTACAAGGTCGCCAGGGAGAAAGGATTTCCCTTTGACTTGGAAGGAATGGTAGCGAGCTACTTTTTGTTGATAGGTTGCCATTCGGATTCGGGCTCTCTCTGATTTTTCCTATTAAATCGAGATTGGTTCGAAGCTGCTCGTCGTTCGACTCCTCTAAATAACTTTCCACCCGTGGCGATGGTAGCCCTATCTCCACAGGAATGACTACTTCCGTACCGAAGGCCATTCTGAATGGAGTCTCACCTGTGAGGACCCTCTGAGTAGTTCGGTAGGCCCACAAGACGTGATAAAGCTCCTCCGCCCATCTCCCCCGTGCCCTGTTGAGCTGAGCCTTGATTCCCTGCAGCAAGGTTCGGTTGGTTACCTCGGCTTCTTTATTGGCTTGGGGTGCTCGACCGATGTGAACCGATGACATATGCCATGATCTTCACATAACTCTCGGAACTTGGGATTGTCAAACTGTCTTCTGTTGTCGATGATAATAGTGTGCAGGAGGCCGAATCGGTAAATGATGGATCTTGATACAAAATTCCTAGCCCGAGCTTCGGTTATCTAAGCGACTGCTTCGGCCTCGATCCACTTGGTGAAATAGTCGATCGCTACAAACAGAAATTTCCTCTGTCCCATGGCAAGAGGAAGAGCCGAGGATGTTCATCCCCCACTTGGCAAAAGGCCAAGCAAATAATATGGGCATCGAGTGAGCGGAGGGGAGCCTCTGTATGTTTGAATGCCGTTGACATGAGTCACAGGTTCGGACGAGATCGTCAGAATCCCTCTGTATGATTGACCAATAGTATCCCTGACGTAGCACTTTGTCACATAAAGCTCGGCCGCCAAGGTGGCTGCCATAGATGCCCTCATAGACCTCCCGAAGGGCATAATCAACTTTCGATAGGAGTAGGCATTTGAGTAATGGCATAGAGAAAGATCGCTTGTACAACTGATCATCGAGTAGAACATAATGAGACGCTTGCATCTTCAACTTCCTTGCATCCTTTCTGTCGGCTGGGAGCGATCCTTCTTTGAGATATTTGAAAATTGGGTCGAATCAAGACCGTTCAGCCTCAATCTGCAACACCCGATCAACGTCGACAATGCTAGACTTTTCTAAGACTTCCAGGTAAAATTTTTGCTCGAGAACCATCGAATCCGTGGTTGCCAGGCGAGATAAAAGGTCGGCGCGCGCATTCTCGGCTCTTGGGACATGAATGACTTCAAATTCAGAAAAGTAGGACAGATTGCGCACCTTTTGAAGATACCGAATCATATTCGGCTTCCAAGCCTCGAACTCTCCCCACACGTGGCCAGCCACCAATTAAGAGTCAATATAGGCATTCAGCTTCTTGACTTTGAGATCACGGGCGATCCGAAATCCAGCGAGCAGAGCCTTATACTCCGCTTCAATATTAGAGGCTAGGAAGGAGAAACGGATGCCATACTCGAAGGTCGCACCCTCTGGACTGGTAAAAACCAAGCCGGCGCTAGAACCATTTGTGTTGGATGATCCATCTGCATGAAACAGCCACAGAGCATCGGACCTCGGTTGCTCGGAGGTATCCGGAGTAGAACCGTCCTTAGGAATTGTGCACTCAAGGAGAAAATTTGCTAGAATTTGTGCTTTAATTGCTGGGCAAGGCTGATATCGAAAGTCATGCTCACTTAGCTCAACAGCCCACTTGGTCATCCTTCCTGATGTCTCTGGACGATGAATGATTGATTTGATAGGCTGGTCGGTCAAGATTACCACAATATGTACTTGAAAATTGGGCCGTAACTTCCGAATGGACGTTATCAGGGCCAACACCATCTTCTCAATTCGGATGTACCTCATCTCAGCATCCCAAAGTATTTTACTGACATAATAAATCAGCTTTCGGATTTTATTCTCCTCTCGGATTAGCACGGACCCGACGGCGCTCTCCGAGACTGCCAGATATAGGCATAGCGTCTCTCTGGGTCTCGGGCTGCTGAGGAGAGATGGCGAGCCGAGGTATTTTTTGAGATCTTCAAAGGATTTTTGACAGTCCGGAGTCCACTGAAAGTTCTTAGCCGACCGAAGTGCCTTGAAGAAGGGTAAGCATCTCTCGACCGACCGAACAACAAAGCGGTTGAGGGCCGCTATCATTCCGATAAGATGCTATACCTCTTTAACCGACCCTGGAGGCGCCATTTGCTACAAAGCTTAAATTTTTTGTGGATTTGCTTCAATGCCTCGCTAGGAGACCATGAAGCCCAAGAACTTCCCAGAGTTGACTCCGAAGGCGCACTTGGTTGGATTAAACTTCATTTGATACCTCCGGAGCATTACGAAGCTCTCTGTAAGATCACCAATATGCTGGGATGCCTCCTTGTCTTAACTAGCATATCGCCAACATAAACCTCCATGTTCCGACCGATTTATTCTTTGAAAACCTTATTAACCAATCTTTGGTATGTTGCGCTTGCATTTTTAAATCAAAGGCATGACTCGATAACAGTAAATACCTCGGTCGGTTATGAAGGCCGTCTTTTCTTCGTCCTCGGGTGTTCGAATTTGATTATAGCCTGAATAAGCATCCATGAAAGTCAGCATCTGGTGGCCCGAAATAGCGTCTACAAGCTGATCAATCTGAGGAAGAAGAAAACTGTCCTTTGGGCAAGCCTTATTGAGATCCATGAAGTCGATGCAGATTCTCCATTTGTCGTTTGACTTCTTCACCAAGACGACATTCGCCAGCCAATCGGGATAGTTCACTTTCCGAATGAAGTTAGCTTTAATAAGTTTATCAACTTCTTCCTGATGGCCTTTTGACGCTCAAAGGCAAAGCTTCTTTTCTTCTGCTTGATTGGCTGAAACATTTCGTTCACATTAAGGAGATGGACAAGGACATCTGGGTTGATCCCCAGCATATCTGAAGCAGACCAAACGAAGAAGTCAACGTTCCTTCGAAGAAATTCAACCAAATCTTGCCGAGGCTTTTCTTTTAGTTGTGACCCGATCCTTATGGTTCAGTCGGGCCGAGCTTCGTCAAGTGGCACCTCCTCGAGCTCTTCGGCTGGTTCTCCCCGTTGCTCTGCAAAATCCTCCCTAGCATCCAGTTCGACAACCTTGGGCTTTCTAGACTAAAGGTCAACAACGAAGCAGTACCGAGTCACGGCCTGATTCCCTCGGACTACTCCCACTCCCCATTCAGTAGGAAACTTCATGGCGAGATGAGGGATAGAGATAATAGCTTTGAGGGACATCTGTCCGGGCCTACCAAGGATTGCATTATAGGAAGACTGAAGCTTTGTTATCAGGAAGTCCATGTAAACAGTGGCTATACTGGGCCAAGTGCTTGCTCGAACCACCAATGTGATGACCCCCTCGGGGATAATAACATCGCCAATGAAACCTACTAAGGGGGAGTCTATGGTCCGAAGATTTTTCATCCGCAATTTCATCCTCACAAAAGCATCAAAGTACAAAACATTAACAGAGCTTCCACTATCAACCAAAATTCAGTGTACATCATAATCATTCATGTTGAGAGACAACCAAAGCATCATAGTATAGATATTGCATCTCCCGGAAGTCTTCGTCAGAAAAAGAAAGCTCATCGGTTCGGGCCTTCTTCGATGGATTTTCCTCTTCATCTATCCGGGCCGATGAGGAGCCGATCTTGACTATCATATTGATATTGCCAACGACCGGTGGATTCGGCAAAGAGGGAATCGAACCTCCATCGGTGGTGGCAACTATTAACGAACTGGCTGATGAATAGGCAGCTCAGCTCGTCAAAAGAATTGATGGAACCTGACTTCAGGCTATTGAACCAGGTTATGGCGGACCCCTGAGCGTAGAGGGGAAGGCTTGACACAGGATCACATTTGATGCTCCGTGAAACATCATGATGGATCGGAAGCTGCTTAGATGGTCGTCGGAGTCGGTGGATCCGTGTTACGGCTCGATGGTAGGAAGCTTGACATGAGGAATCACCTCCCGCATGATCTTCTCGGAGAAGGGGATGCCCTGCTCCGCCTTCGACTGGGGTTGTGGAGCTTGCTTAACAGCATCTAGTTCTTGCCGCCACTCTCGACGCATCTCCTAAATTTGTCGTCGAATCCCCTCATCTCGGATAGTAGGGGAGACCGATTGAGGGGAGTATGATGACGGCGTCGAGTCATGACAGAAGAACGTTAGGGAGAGAGACTAAGCTCGCTGAGATCTAGGTGGGCTCTTCCCTCCAGCCATCTGCTGTGCTGATCTAGCTCTTTTGGGCTGCTGGGAATGGCTTGCGACCTCGGACAGGTTCGAAGAAGAGATCGCCGACGGAGCGGGGGCGACAACTCCATCAGGGAGTTATAGAGCAGGGGCAGTCAAATGGGGAATCCCCTGAAGCCCTTGAACCAGCTGTATCAGGGCTTGCACTTGTTGAACCAGTGTAGCGAACTGGTCCTGGTCACCACGATCGCCGATGGCGAGGGAGTCTCGGCCAGCGGCGGATGCAGAGGCGCCATATTGTTTATGGGATCAGGCCTTTGGAAGGCGGTCTGATCCTGAGCATCCGAGATGGCTCTCCTTCGATTCACCATGGAAGGGTTGCTCTTCTGATTTCAAGCATTGTCTCCTTGATCATAAGTTTATGGAGACTTGAGGCCCTTCCTCTAGCGCCAATCTATTGCTATAGAAATTTGTTCTCTGACTCGGGTGCAGCTTACCTTCGGAACCGGATGCCTATCCCTCACTTAGATGGACCTGCAAGATAGTCCTCGCACAGAGAATGTTGAGGGTGGCCCTCTGCGGAAGATCCTCCGATGCCAAGTCAGTGGAGATTCACAGCAAGCAGATATGAGAAAAAGGCTCTCACATAAGAGTCGAGTTTTTTCAGTAAAAGAGTGAGCGTACCTGGAAGGCTTTAGGATAGGTTGCTGATGTAATTGTAGACAATTAACTGATTCCTTGGACGTGTCATAGGGGATCAGAAACCGTCATGATTCGAATCTGATTCGAATTAAATTTGTTACGAGGCCGGTAGCTTTCGAATTCGGTTAGTTAGAAAATCAGTGACTAGAGAGGCTAGCTAATGCTTTTGAGATTCGGTGCCTTATAGGCTCTAGGCCACGTTTAGCATTATTGGCTTTTTCCTCCACTTAGGGTGGTCGAAGACCCACGTGGTTGGAATCTTGCCGGGTTATCATAAATTTAAATTTTCCATACTTGGTTCCGCAGAGGTTCAGGGGTACCTTGGTCTGGCCGAGGCATGAAGGTGGCTCGCTCTGGCCGAGGCATGAAGGTGGCTCGCTCTGGCCGAGGCATGGAGATGGCTCGCTCTGGCCGAGGCATAAGGGCACTTCGGCTTTGCTGAAACGTATCAACCTCGTTCTTTTCTAGATGCGACAGTTATCGGGTCATAAATCAAAGCGATCCCAACCTTTTTGCCATGCGCATGAATATTGACATAATGACGATTTTACCCCTCATCAAGTTTCCTTGGTTTGCACCGATTCCTCTGGCATGAGTTGACTAGAAGTTGTTAATAAGCGATGTTATGTTGATAAGGCCTCTAAAAGTTTCATCATCAATTTATACTCATTAGCAGAACAGCCAAGGGGAAACAATGCTCAGTCATTTATCTGTTTATGGCAAAAAAAAAGCTTAAATTTTATACTTTTTGAAAAATATTAGGAGGCAAATTATTTTCTTTATGCTAAAACAAAAATATTCTCATGCTTTCAAGTTTAGGGCTAGGCTTTTAGAGTTTGGAGCATCCAAGATATTAATAAGGTTTACTGGGTTGAAGTTATGAAGTTAATATGAAGTTTGGATTCACAAATCAAGATTCTCTTATGTTACTCCAAAAAATTGTTTGGAGATACATAGTCATTTTTTCCCCCACCTTGCTTGATAGAATCCAAATCCTTGACAATGCCATCTATGTGGGTGCAGGAACAATGAGGAAACTCAAGAAGTGAACCATGATGATGCATTTGTTGTAGAACTTCCACCAGTTGAAAAGCCTTTTGCCTCTGGGCTATATTCCTAGAATCAGGGTATGAATTATCTGGACATATAATATTTCACCGAATTTTCTCAAGCCATCCATTTTTATGGTAGAATGAGATGCTCTCAACTATATTATCACACTAGAAACAGGTCAAAGATAATAAAACCAGGTATTATACTTAAAGTAAATCAACAAAGCTAGAATGCAAATGTTTTATGAAATGGAAACCAAGGAGACAAATGTTTTCTAAGCATGCAGCATCGGAATTTAAGGAACAAAAGAAATCTATAAACCAAGAAGAATGCAATGCCATCAATGAAACCAGATCCCAATCAAAGCCAATCAATAATCCAGAAATCTAAGAGAAAATTTGGTCAGCAACAAACAAAACCACCTCAAAGCACACAAATTCTAACAGATAACAAATTTCATTAAAGAAAAAAAAAAGGACAACTTTAAAACGCTATAATTAAGAAAATTCTTCTCATAATTTTCACAATTACTGGTAATCTAAACCACAACCTGCATCCAGAGCGAATCATGCCAGAAATATGAAAACAGACACAAGTAATCCACATTATGGGCAACAAATTATTCAAAATTCAAAATCAGACAAATTGTGGCATCGCACGCTCCAACTTATCAAATTAATAATAGCTTCATTCAACCAACGCCACCCTAACGAAACAATCAAATATAATTAGAAACAAAATGAAGGAAGAAGTCATAGTTAGTAACAAAACCTGCTCTCCGGGGTATTTTCCAAGCCATCCTCCTCCTCCGCGGCGCCGTCCAACCGAATCCTCTGCCACGACCTCCACCGCCGCCTCCGCTGATACTCGAAGCACACGAACACGACGTGCAGGAGGCACTGCACGGCATACCCGCAGATCCAAGCCCTTATCGGCGTCGACGGCCGCTCCCTCGCTGTCGACAGCAGCACCGACACCGATACCAAAACAAAGGCCAAATTCCAAACCAGGTCCAGGGCCACCACGGGCTTCGAGTAGCCCCAGTCGTAGTGGCGCTCCTCCAGCTGGAGCGCCGCCGTCTCCCTCATCGCCGCCGCGGCGGTCGACGACGACGGAGCCCGCATCAGCCGCCGCGACGTCGCCCGCCCCAGCATCACCGGGATGCTCCGGCTGGAGGTGGCGCAACTGCCGCCGCCGGCGAGGACAGTGGCCACGGCCAGGTCTCCTCCATCTCCGCCGCGTCCGCCGCCTCCTCTTCGATCGGAATCCTCCATCGGAGAGGGAGGTGGCGGGTGCAATGGAAGATGGTCAGAGAGGAGAGGGCACGGTCACGGACGCAAAAGGGGTCGGGGTTTCGGATTCTTGGTTTAATCTGGTGGCTTGCGGGCTGTTATTTTCGAACGATGTGGGATATTTTTAAATATAGCATAAAAGGAATCAGGGCGGAGAGAGGGAGAGGCGGGAGGGGGTTTCGGAGGTGGAGGGGACGAGAGAGGAGGGGTTACAAGATGGCGAGCTTTGCTGCCCGTTCTTCTCTGGGACTGGATTATAAACCATGGGGGGTGTATTTTATTTTTATTAGGCATGGCAAGTTTGCATAGTCAACGCGTAGATGTTGTTATCCAAAAAAAAACAAAAAAAAAACAAAAAAAAAAACAAAGGGGCAGGTAGACGTGGGGTTGGACAGGTTGTACATACATACTCTTCATGTACGTTTGTTCAACTACATTTAAAAAATTTATTATTGTTGTTATTCTTGCTATTAGGTCTGCATAACGTTGATTTCGGTAACCGAGAAATGTGAAATAAACTATTCATCAAAGCGCATATTACAAAACGTTATCTTTTATTTGAAGCAATTTCCTTTTTTTAAGATTGTGGGAATACATACATATACCATGCATGTGGAGGGACATGTAACTTATATTCCTAATACAAGATATTAATAATTTGATTGTACAAACGTATATGAGAACATAGTTTGTTCATTATTTGAACTTTATTATTTATCTATTACTTAAATTTTATTTATGTAAAACAATTATGTTGCACTAGGCAAAAGTAGAGGTTTTTAATGTTATGTTTGGATGGAGAGAAAAGTGGGAGAAAGAAAACTGGTAAGAGAGAAAGTGGGAGGAAAGAAAATTAAAGAGAAAATATTTTCTCTCTTTCTGTTTGGATGAGTGAAAGAAAAAAGAGAGGAGAAAAAAGTTGATAATTTACAATGATAATAATATCCTTATTATAGATGATTAAAAATGCATCTATTGTTTTTTTTTTGGAAGGGTCACTATTGGAATGAAAAAAAAAAAAAACACTTTTGAGTTTTCTCTCCAAAATCTCTTCGGTTTCGGAGAGAAAACTTTTATTTGGGGCCCACCACTTTTTTCCCTCTGTTTTCCTTCTAGTTTTCTTTCCTCCCGACTTTTCTCTCCATCCAAACAAGATAAATTTCATTTTCTCTCCTATTTTTCCTCCTAGTTTTCTTTCCTAGTTTTCTCTCCATCCAAACAGAGAGTTAATCGGTAGTCACAATTTAAAGTTTAAATAAAAAAAAATTAAAATTATATTAATCCATTGATATTTCTATAACTTTATCAATTTATATAATAAATAAAATTATATTATATAACGCAATTGATACCAAATATATGTAATTGTAAGTTAAAGTAAATAAGAATTATAACACTTGCACAAATAAGTTTATAAATGACACTATGCATGTATTGGAAGAGATCATCATTGTGTTATGGTCCGGTAGTCTTCGCTTGTGGAGAGGATGAGTCATAAGGATGAATATGATTCGGATTATCATGATGGTCATAAGAGTGAAAAAGAATTACTTAAAAGATATAATTATAATTAAAATTAGTATATCAGCCAAAACATTAATAACTCTTATGTAGCCATTGAAAACAATAAAGGTAAGCAAGTCACGGTAAACTCAATTTTCTTATCCTATAATTAATTAGGTCAAGTAATGAGTCAAATCTTTAACTTTTTTAATAAAAAAAATATCTCATCAAGTATTGAGAGAGATCTCTTGCAATATTTATTCTGATAATATAATAAGTATTTAATTAGATGTGTTAAAAAGTTTTTGAGGCTATATGGTATTGTTTTAATAGATAGTCATTTATTTCTCTTTCTTATACAATTATTTTTGAAAATTAAATCAGATATTAAGTGAGGGAACCAAAAAAATTAAGAGGAAGCTTTTTTTTCTTCCTTCTTATGTAACTTCTTTTAAGGCAATTCGTCAACGACTAAACATTAATCTATTTCTATTTTTTCCATTGTTTAACTACTTAAAATTGATTTAAAAAAGAAATAGTGACTTTCATCCAGTGTGAGGAGGTACTAATCTAGATATTTTGGAGAGGAAGAACAGTTAAAATATATTTATTATAAGAGAGGAGGCACCTAGTATATTTGAGATATTCTAAATTTGATAATACTATATTTTTGTTATTAAAAATTTACAAAATATCACATGCTCCATATCTAAACTTGTGTTTAATCATGGCTATATTAATGAATCAACAAATACTACTTTATAATAAATTTACTAGATTGAAGACTATAATAATTTATTTTATAATAAATTATGGACATAAATCCATCTAAAATATTAAGTAAGTCTCTAAGCTTTGGGCATTAATTAAAATTTAAAAGATAAGGGTCTCTCCCCATCATATCCATATTAATCGCTTTAAGAGGCATCATATAATCAATCATCAAAATATAATTTTTTTTGAATAAGATGCTCTAGGATTGTTTAAAATATCAACAAATATAAATAATAATGGATATCACCTATTTTATCATTTATTAACAATGATAGAATTAAAAAAATAATTATTATCTCTTTTTTAACCCCTCTCTTCCTTCCAGGACATGCAAAAGGATCTAATGGGTTAGAAAAGATTCTTTATAGGTTGAAGTCTGGAACAATAATAGATTAGTTTGTGATTATGCTAATTTATTGTGTAAGCAGACCATCATTATGAATCAGAAATAAAGAAGATAGATAAACTAGGATTCTATTACATTGACCCCTTTAAGGACTTTCACCAATATAATTCCACCAATTAAAAGAAATGCGACAAGGGTTGGGAAGATAAAAGGTTCGTTATATCTACTGTTAAAGAAAAGTTAAGCTAAGTTAAAATAAAAGATAAAAATAAATTACATTGATTGATGTGTTGAAATTTTTTCTTATATTATAGTCAAGGATCCATATAAAGAGAAGAAAATAATTAAATTCTAATTAGCAAGATTTGTATTAACGATAAGATATAAATGTTTTTATTATAATATGTTGCCGCTAAGTCACGCTCCTCGAACGCCGGGAAACGAAGATTCTCCTCTTCGAAGAAGCTCCTACAAGAAAGTCCCCGGAGATCGGTTGCACCGGTGGGGACCCTCCGATGCTCAAGTAAGCGGCTTGGGAATAGTGAAGAAAAATAGGGCTAATGAAAGTGGCTACAGAGCTTGAGTTCAGATCCCTTCTCTCGTTGTGATTGTAGGTTCTTATACCTGTCCGAAGATCCCCTTTTCCGCTCTCGGAAGGTGGCTAATTCCGAGGCACTGTTGCCCGATAATGGGCAAGTATCCAGGCTGATAGAGACAGGTTGCAGCCGACACTGAGCATGTCAGAGGTGTCTTGCCTGCCAATCGCCTGCCAGGTGCGGCGCCATTGGTGGCAAGTGGGCCTAGTCGTGTCAGACAGGCGCTGCTACAGATAGTGGCCACGCGTAATCGCATGCAGTTAGTGGGTCACGTGGCAACCGCAGGTGGTTGGTGGGCCATGTGTTAGTTCAGGCGGCTTGAGGCCGAGGGACATGAGGTCCGAGGCCGAGGGGACTCGGGGTCCAAGGCCGAGGGGACATGAGGTCCAAGGTCGAGGGGACTCAGGTCCGAGGCTGAGGGATATGAGGCCCGAGGCCTAGGGGACTCGGGGTTCGAGGTCGAGGGTGTCCCGAAGGCTGAGGCTGAAGGGGTCTCGGAGGCCGAGGCCGAGGGGGCCTTAGGGTCCAAAGCTGGGTCCCGTCAGTTGCTCCTTCCGTCAACTCTAACGCGGCTCGATCAGCCACATCAGATGCCTCTCGCTCCTGAGACGACACGGGCCCACCCCTGCTAGGCGAAAGGGGCGTAAGCCCCCTGGTGGCTGATCCTAGTGTACTGCTAATTGCGGAGGGGCACGTGTCCCCGGGGTAAAGTGGTTTCTTAGCGTGGGTGTCTTGGGCGCTATAGAGCTACCGCCCTTGCCAACCGTTAGATATGTGAAATCCACCTCGAAACGGGAGTGTCCTCTCGGAACCCACGAAAAGCAACCGTCATTATTGCCATCATGGTTCTGATGCCAGTGATGCCCCACGATTGGCCGAAGGCGGAGTGTCCCATGTGCCGGGCACCTACTGAGGCGGCACAACCTATAGCGGGGGTCCACGTGGCCGACTAGGCTAGGCGGGACGATTCTAAACTGATGTGTCGGGGGAAGCTCTGAGACTGGCATTCTGCCCCCTGAGATCGTCTCCTTCCTCGAGTTCTCATATCTACGTCTTCCCCCGAGCTATTCTTACTGCTTTTCCCCCCTAATCCAGGTTAGTTCTCTGACCGTTTCTAGCTTTTCCATGGCTTCCACTCCGTCCTGATCCTCTTCTGCTTCTTCAGAGGATCGCATTTCTTCCTCGAGGCTACGAGCCTCTTCATCTCCCGCACTGTCCTGGTCTTCTTCCTCCTCCTTCGAGGACCATGTTCCTCTTTCCCAATGGCAAGTCACCGGCAGGACTCCTGCTAGGGGTCGCCCGGTGGCCGTCGGCGCCTCATTGAGGATAGGGGTAGAATCCCCGGCAGGGACCGCCTCCATGGTAATGGGCCAAGAATTAGCCAACATTAGGGCCAGTTACCAGATTCCGAGCAGCATTCGATTGTTCCTCCCTACCCCGACGATAAAGTAGTCTCCTCCCGACCTGGTAGAGTCGCCATCTACGAGGTCTCCCTTAGAATAGGTCTTTGTCTACCCTATCATCCCTTCTTCCTTAATCTTCTTGATTGGTATTCTTTGACGCCCGCCCAGTTGGTTCCGAATTCCATTTGGAGCATTTGTGGCTTCATAGTGCTTTGTCATGTCCATGGCATAGAGGCTAGGATATCTCTTTTTCGTTATTTTACACCCTCTGACAATAGTGGGGATGGTGGTTGTTCCAGCCTCGGCTCGGCCGAACCATCAAGCTAGGTTTGTCCTCGTCAGTCAAAGGATGGAAGTCCCGCTTTTTCTTCGCCAATCTTGAGGGGGTGAGGTTGAGGTGGGAGGACCCAGACACGAGGCCAAACAAGGATTCGATGGTGGCCCGGGTGATAGGGAGGCACTCGGGCTACTGTTGACAACCGCGGTCCCCCGCTGTAATCAACTCCTGTCGAAGGATAACCTCCGGCTGGCAGGCATCTCCTCCTGCAGCGGTGAGCAGCCGCATGCCCCCGATCCCTAGCCTCTTTTTTTTTTTTGCTCATCTCGGCTGATGACTTGTATAGTGATGAAGATTCCAATCCACCTTGCCAGGAGGGCAGTGATGAAAAGGAAGAGAACTCTCGAGGGTGCCGAGGGGCCGAGCGGGAGGCAATGGACTCAGGCCCCGAGTCAGTCCCCGGCGTGGTCCTCCCCACCCCCAGAACATGAAAGGGGGTCAGCAGTTGGCCGTGCCATCAACCTTACAGCTGACACTTCCCCGGAGGAAGTGAGAGCCGAGGAGGCCACAACACCGGCAGTGCCTACCATCCCGGTCGCTAAGCCAGTGCAAGCGAAAGAGGAACCGGGCTCAAGCGAGGGCTCTTCCACAGAGGGGCGGGTGAGCGAGGGTCACCCAGCAACAGCGGCGCCGGCAGAGGAGGTGCCGCTACCCTCTGGCCGAGCACCTATCGCACCTGAGCCAGCCGAGGCCACTGAGGGAGGCGAGGTCGAGGCTATCCCCTTCCGACCCTTGGTGATGAACCACGACCACCGGGCGGAGTGACTCATCACCCAGATTATCCTTCCTGAATTCCAGGAGGAGCTCTGCCAGCTGGGGGCCTCAGCCTTCTTCAGGGAGGCCTTCGTGGCCCACATTTGGGTAAGTATCTTAAGTGACTTCAAAAATCCCCCCCCCCCCCCTCTTCTTTTTTTTCTTATGTATTGACTCATTTTTGATGCAGTGTCAGTGAACTCCTTGGTGGCCATGAGGGAGGTCATTGACCAGGGGGAGGCCGCCAAAGCCCGGGGTCGAGCCGAGAGGGCAGAGGAAGCGCTGGAGGCAGCACGAGCCGATCGGGCCATCGAACTCGAGGAGGCCATCAGTCGGGCGACCGTCGAGGCCGAGCATGCCGGGTGGCCTTGGACTAGCTGGGGGCTGCCATGGGAGTCATCACTGTAAGGGATTACCGCATCAATGCCCTCTCCATCGAAGTAAAGGCGACTAAGGAGAGGGCTGAGAATGCAGAAGAAGTGGCGAGGATGGCCGATGCCTGCGTCGCGGAGGAGGAGGCTATGGTCCAAAGGGCAGAAGCTGCTGTCGCCGCCGCTTAGGAGAGAGCGGCAACCGCCGAGAGAGGGGCCGCCGAAGCGCGGTGGATGACTTTCGCAAGTCCACCAGCTTCGCGAGCGAGCTAGCCGAAGCCTCCGCCGATGTCTACCTCCAGGGTTTCCGGGATGGCAAAGAGATGTGGCCAAAGTCTTCGGCCTTCCCAGTGTCGCTGACATCGAGCTGGATGAGGGGTCCGAGAGTCGCCTCCAGATGATGGGCCTGCAGCGGCCGAGCCCTGATCGCCCATTTTCCTTTCTTTTTCTGTATTAAAATCTGACTCGATCGACACTTTTGTAAATATTCAAAGTAATGAGAATGACCTCTTTTGTCGAAATGTCTAAGGGTTCATTATTTAACGTAGCATGCACTCCCTTCAGTTTGTCGTCGTAGGACCCTTGATGGGGCTGCATCGGCACTAGGGAATATCGTGTTTGTTTGTTCACCTCGAGCAAATCCGCGACTCAGTCGCTACATAGGATCGAGTCCTGGGGTGCTGAGGCTGGCCCCGAAGCTTCCCGCCATGAACCCGGGCTCGATGCAAGGTGTGAGTCTCGTGATGAGCTTGCAGCATCGAGCGGCCATCGGGACTTCAAGGTTGGCCGAGGCCGTTCCTCAGGCACCCAATCGACCTTGAGTTCCCGGTGTTGACCAAAGTAGGGCCTTAGTGCCAAGCCGATCTTGGGCTTTCAGTGCCAACCGGAGTCGAGCTTTGGTACTGAGCTGGCCTCAAGCTTTCAGTGCCGACCAGAGTCGGGCTTTTGTGCCGAGCTAGCCTTAAGCTTTCAGTGCTGACCGGAGTCGGGCTTTTGTGCTGAGCTGGCCTCGGGCTTTCAGTGCTGACTGGAGTCAAGCTTTGGTGCCGAGCTGGCCTCGGGCTTTCAGTGCCGATCGGAGTCGGGCTTTTGTGTCGAGCTAGCCTCAGGCTTTCAGTGCCGACCGGAGTCAGGATTTTATGCTAAGCTGGCCTCGAGCTTTCAGTGCCGACCGTAGTAGGGCTTTTGTGCCGAGCTGGCCTCGGTCCTTCAGTGTCGATCGGAGTCGGGCTTTTGTGCCGAGCTAGCCTCGGGCTTTCGGTACCGACCGGAGTCGGGCTTTGTGCTAAGCTGGCCTCGGGCTTTGAATGCCAACCGGAGTTGGGCTTTGGTGCCGAGCTGGCCTCGGGCTTTCAATGCCGACTGGAGTCGGGCTTTTATACCGAGCTGGCCTTGGGCTTTCGATGCCGACCAGAGTCGAGCTTTTGTGCCGAGCTGGCCTCAGACTTTCAGTGCCGATCGGAGTCGGGCTTTTGGTGCCGACCGGAGTTGGGCTTTTGTGCCGAGCTAGCCTCATGCTTTCAGTGCCGACCGGAGTCGGGCTTTGGTACCGAGCTGGTCTCAGGCTTTCAGTACCGACTGAAGTCAGGCTTTGGTGCCGAGCTGGCCTTGGGCTTTCAGTGCCGATCGGAGTTGGGCTTTTGTGCTGAGCTGGCTTCGGGCTTTCAGTGCCGACCGAAGTCGAGCTTTGGCTGAAAGGCGGGTTACTCGAACACATTTTATTAGTCGAGAATATGGGACAAATAAGTCCAAAAGAATATAAACACTTAACCCAATGCAAAAAGGGGTACATTACTGATAGTAACGACGAAGGTTGTCAGAATTTCAGGTCCGAGAAAGCAACTTCCCATCCAATCCTTCGATTCGATATGCTCCATGGTGGAGGGCCTCGATGACTCGATAGGGTCCTTCCCAATTTGGCGACAACTTGCCTCCTTCCGTCGGCTTCGAGACCTCAGCCCGTCTGAGGACTAGGTCCCCCAGCAAGAACGTTCTGGGGTGAATACGAGCATTGTGTACCTGACTATTCACTGTCAGTAGGCAGCCATCCTGAACCACGCTCGGTCAACGCCTCCTCCACGAGGTCAAGATTTGCTTGCAGCTTGCTCGAGTTGTCCTCCCCGTCGTAAGACTCCGTTCGGAGGCTTGGGACACCAACCTCTATAGGGATGACAGCCTCAGACCTGAAGACAAGGCTGAAGAGAGTCTCCCGGTGGGAGCCCATGGCGTCGTATGGTAGGCCCATAGCATGTTGGGGAGTTCCTCCATCCATCTCCCTTTGAAGTCGTCTAGCCGCGCCTTGAGTCCTTGAGGATAGTGTGGTTTTGTCACCTCGGCTGCCCCATTGGTCTGGGGGTGACAGACGAAGGTGAACCGTTGATGGATGCCCAGCTCGGCGCGAATCCTTTGAAGGGAGCATTGTCAATTGCTGGCCGTTGTCGGTGATGAGGGTGTGCGGCAGTCCGAATCAGCAGATTATAGACTTCCAGAAAAAGGATCTTACATTGCTTTGGTGATTTTAGCAAGCGCCTCGGCCTCGATCCATTTGGTGAAGTGGTCGACGGCAACCAGCAGGAACCTACGCTGGCTAGAGGCCAGAGGAAATGGTCTCAGGATGTCCATCCCCCACTGAGCAAAAGGCTATGGGGCCGCCAGGGGATTTGGCTGAGAAGTCGGCTGCCACTAGATACTGGTATGTCGTTGACAGCTGTCGCACCTCCGAACTAGCTCAGAGGCATCTTCCTTCATCGTGAGCCAGTAATACCTTTGGCGCAGGGCCTTGTACGCTAGCGCTCTACCCCCCAGATGACTCCCACAGATGTCCTCATGGACTCACGGAGGATGTAACCGGCTTCCGTAGAGCCAATGCACTTAAGGACTGAATACGAGAAGGACCTTCGGTAGAGCCACTTGTCCATTATCAAAAATTTAGGAGCTCGCCGCTTGAGCAGCCTGGCCTTAGCCGGATCTTCGAGGAGGGTGCCATCGGTGAGGTACCGGATATAAGCATCCATCCAAGAAGGCTCCTGCGCAACTGGAAGGGCCTCCTCAATAGCTTCGATGCTTGGGACCTTCAGATGCTCCATATACGTCCATCCCAAGGCCCCATCAGCCGAAGTGGCCAAATGGGATAGTGCATTAGCTCTGGCATTCTCTCTCCTAGGAATGTAATTGACATGGAAGTAAGAAAAAAGGGAGGCATGAGATTGGACCTTACTCAGGTAATGGGACATAGCGGGATTTTAGGCCTCATACTCTTCCGCAACTTGCTTGGAGACAAGCTGAGAGTCGGTGAAGGCTCTGAGATGCCTTGCTCCGAGCTCCCAGGCCAACTTCATTCCCGCTAGCAAGGCTTCATACTCAGCTTGGTTGTTGGTGGTANGGCCTCGGTGTCCGAAGCTGGGGTTTTCGTCAGTTGCTCCTTCGTCAACTCTAACGCGGCTCAATCAGCCACATCATAATATATTTATTGAGTGGGTAACTCTGCCAAGACCGGTTCCAAGCCCGAATAAAGGAGAAGGGTTAACGTTAGGTAGCTGATAGCTAGCATAAAACTCCATCAGATCCTTTAAAATATGAATCTACTAAATCAAAGAGCAAAGTGGAGGAAGCAGATTTATGTAGTCGACCTCATGTAATTGGAAAAAGATTTAGATGAGTTGAGTTGAGCATTTATTGAGTGCGAGTCTCTACTCTCTTACATTGAGGGGTGGTACCTCATATATCCCATTAGAAGTTATATTTTTTGGTTTATGATCGATAATTATTATTGATATCCTTGAGATTATGACCCTATGGCCATAAAGCTTCTATGCATCTTAAGCTGGTCAGTTGTGTCTAGCTAGTCTTAGCAAGATGATCAACCTCTATCTTGATCGAACAATCAGCAGCCTAGCCATTATTTTCCATTCCTCTCGCTTTTCTTTCTCCCAAATTAGGTGTCGAAGTGGCGTCTATCCATAACATGCATTTTGCTACTTTACCTTGATAGGATTATGGCGTAAATATTTTGTCCTGCATCCTCTTGGTCAATAACTAAGAGGGTGATGGTATGTATCTATCTCTTTCCTGTGGCCCCAGCAAACAATAAATTGATTTGGCATGATAATTGATATCTAATGACTCAGCTTCTAATGATAACCCCTTTCCTAAGTAGGCTTTGAGGTCAATTAATTAAATATATAGCCTATGCTAAGGACTATTTAAGACTTTGCTCATGGTCTTTATGTTACCCAAGAGTCAAACCATCAATGCAAATGTGAATCAACCTAACACCTTTATCATCATTTCAAGATCCACATTTAATGGAGCTACTTTAGTATTATACATGGAATGCCTATTAACCAGGACCTTACTTGTGTTACATTAGGTGCCAGCTGCAATGCCCTCTATGTACTTTTTTGCCTTTCTTATCTCATTCTAAAGCTCATTCCCCTATGAGATCTTTAAGTTCCTTTGATCAAGAAAGTATGATTCTCTGATGATCCATAAAAGCTATTGAAATGAGCTTCTATTATTTGTTCTCATCACAGAAGCAAACCAATGCTCTCATGGAACCTTATGGAAGGTGACACTAACGTCCTCTTTATTCTAGCTACAATTCAGCATACTTGTTGAGCTTGGCATCATATTACAGTTTCTATTGAGCTCAGTAATGTATCACATTCTATTGCTCCAATTAAAGTAATGTAGAGTATTAAGCCCAACATCAAGAAATATATAAGAGGAAAGGATGACAAGATCTACCAACCTAATGAACGAAAAAATATGATAATCACCTTTCCTGCATGCCATGTCCAATTTTTTTGAAAATAAAATGTTGTAAATATGTTTATGACCATTAAGTCAACAGGTCATCATTGCTCTTTTTATACATCTCCCATATTATATATAATATATCTTAAATATTTGCTATTTGTTGGTCAGCCATATATCTATTTATCAATATCTCATAATTGGTATACTCCTTCGGATTCAACTTGTTATAATGGAATGATCTTCCAATTCAACTGCCATTTGCGAAATCTAGGAACTTTAAATTTGATAAGAAAAATAATCCTCTAAATCAACTTTCTAATGCTGAAAGACTTGGATCAAATCCTCTTATATAGGCTATTACAATCTTGAGCTTTTGTGCAGTCCAATGTGGCCAATCTCATCTCATCCAACTCATTTAACCCAACCCTCATAGCTTATTGGTAATTTTGGTTGCTTAATTGTGCTGATAATGTATCTTCTATGACTGAATTATCATTTTTATTAGTAAGACTATTTTATATCCAAGGACTTTTAATAACATTTCATGCCACACTCTTGGCCTCTCACCAATGAACTTATGAATGTTAGCAACTAGGATTTTGTTAGTCGATTTGGACTTCTCTATTACCCTTAGCATGTTAAAGAGTAGAATATATAACGTGACTCCCAAATGCCAATCGATGTGAGGATAGAAACTCCTATAGTAGAGCACTTAAAGCCAAACTGAAAGCAAACTTCAAAAGAAAGAGAACCGACTGAAGATTCTATTTAGGAGGGATCCTTCGATACTTAAGTCAATGCAAGAGAAAAGATTTATCTCTTTCCGATTATTCTAGGATTTTTTAGTGCATATCATGGATATAGGGCTTCTTTTATAAAGTTGTGAAAAGTTTTCTTGATTTGATTCACTCAATGACGGTAGTTATTGAAAGTTCTTTTCTAAACGAGCATTTTCTATTTAAAAGGACATGCGCTGATTAGTTTGCTAGTTTATATACATTAGTCATCGATACGACACCTATCTTACAAAAGAAGAATAGTAGAGATGGACATGCACTGTAATAATAAAAAGAACAAAGATAATTGTTATTTAACATGAATATTAAGAGAATAATTTATTAATTTGACATGGACTATTTTATCTTATTTATAAAATACTCAGACCTTAATTATCTTAGCATAAAAATAAAAAAAATAAAAAGACTTTTGCTATTAGACTCTGGAAGAAGTCAAAATGTCTTTTTTTTTTTTTTTTTTTCTGAACAAACAAACGTATGCCACAGTGAGCTGATTTCTAACCGCATTTGTGCCATCGCGGCGTTGACGGCATGATGCCCCTGCACCACAATTCATAGAAAACTGCAGCACCCACCGGCTGCCAGTAACGACTAATTTTAGAACAATACCGAAGAAGAAGTGAAGTAGGTGGTGTACCTTCGCATCAACCACCATGCATACATATCCAAGTCAACTTCTTGGGTATAAATTTTAAGGCTATTTAGACAAAATGACGAATTGAAGCACAAAATTCTCATTGCCTCCGAATGCCAACTAATCCATCCATCCTCCATGGCCAGCCACATGAAGCTGCTATTAGAATAAGCAAAAATGAGTAGGATATTGTTGGGTTTGTTGATGGAATTGGAGATGGTCAATTGTTTTGTTAGGTGCGATCCATGAATCGCGTTTAAGAAGACGGGGAATATCTGTCGATACACCTCGTCAAGCGGTAGGGCCTGACCAAGAAAGTTGACTGCTCCATAAATAGAGGTGGGCACTGGGCTATACCGCCCATGGCACGGCACGGCCTAGGCCCAGATGGATTGTGCCAGGCACGGCCCGGTACTGTAGAGTACCGGCCGTGCCGGGCCCAGAAAATTTTTTTATTGGCCCAGCATGGCACGGCCCATGATGGGCCTGGACCGGCCCGCCGTGCCGGCACGGCCCACCTGGTGCTTGGCCCGTGCACGGCTCAAATAAAAAAAATTTGTAAAAAAAAAGTTTTTTTTGATAAATTAAAAAATTATTACGAATAAAGAAATTTTATTAATATAAACCACCTTAATGGTGGGGGGTTTGGCATAGACCCCTACCAGTTTATTAATTTAAAATCAAAATGGTACAGACGGAAGGGGGCTAGGCCTGACCTTCAGAACATAATACAATAAGTAAAGAGAAAAAATAGAAAGATCGCAACCGTCGGATCATCGCTGATCGGATGGATCGCAACTATCGGATCGATCATCCCCGATCGGGATCATGGCTTGGATCAATCGCAACTGTCGGATCATCTCCGATCGGATTGATCGCAACGGTCCGATCGATCATCGCCGACCGGATCATGGCTTGGATCGATCGCAACCGTCGGATCGTCTTCGATCGGATTGATCGCAACTATCGGATCGATCATCCCTGATCAGGATCATGGCTTGGATCGATCGCAAACCATCTGATTGTCTCTAATCGGATTGATTGCAACGGTCCGATAGATCATCGTCAATCGGGATCATGGCTTGGATCGATCGCAACCGTCGGATCATCGCCGATCGGATGGATCGTAACTATCGGATCATCTCCAATCGGATTGATTGCAATGGTCCGATCGATCATCGTCGATCGAGATCATGGCTTGGATCGATCGCAACTGTCGGATCATCGCCGATAAGATGGATCGCAACTATCAGATCGATCATCCCCGATCGGGATCATGGCTTGGATCGATCACAACCATCGGATTGTCTCCGATCGGATTGATCGCAATGGTCCGATCGATCATCGTCGATCGAGATCATGGCTTGGATCGATCGCAACCGTCAGATCATTGCCGATCGGATGGATCGCAACTGTCGGATCGATCATCCCGATCAGGATCATGGTTTGGATCGATCGCAACCGTCAGATCGATCATCACCGATCAGGATCATGGTTTGGATCGATCGCAACCGTCAGATTGTCTCCGATCGGATCGATCGCAACGGTCCGATCGATCATCACTGATCGGGATCATGGCTTGGATCGATCGCAACCGTTGGATCATCGCCGATCGGATGGATCGCAACCGTCGGATCGATCATCGCCGATCGGGATCATGGCTTGGATCGATCGCAACCATCGGATCATCACCGATTGGATGGATCGCAACCGTTGGATCGATCATCGCCGATCGGGATCATGGCTTGGATCGATCGCAACCGTCGGATCATCTTTGATCGGATTGATCGCAACTATCGGATCGATCATCCCCGATCGAGATCATGACTTGGATCGATCGCAACCATCGGATCGTCTTCGATCGGATTGATTGCAACGGTCCGATCGATCATCGTCGATCGGGATCATGGCTTGGATCGATCACAACCGTCGGATCATCGCCGATCGGATGGATCGCAACTATCGGATCGTCTCCAATCGGATTGATTGCAATGGTCCGATCGATCATCGTCAATCGGGATCATGGCTTGGATCGATTGCAATTGTCGGATTATCGCCGATCGGATGGATCGCAACTATCGGATCGATCATCCCCGATCGGGATCATGGCTTGGATCGATCGCAACCGTCGGATCGTCTCCGATCGGATTGATCGCAATGGTCCGATCGATCATCGTCGATTGGGATCATGGCTTGGATCGATCGCAACCGTTGGATCATCGCCGATCGGATGGATCGCAACTGTCGGATTGATCATCCCCGATCAGGATCATGGTTTGTATCGATCGCAACCGTCAGATCATCTCCGATTGGATCGATCGCAACGGTCCGATCGATCATCACCAATCGGGATCATGGCTTGGATCGATCGAAACCGTCGGATCATCGCCGATCGGATGGATCGCAACCGTCGGATCGATCATCGCCGATCGAGATCGTGGCTTGGATCGATCGCAACCATCGGATCATCGCCGATTGGATGGATCGCAACCGTTGGATCGATCATCGCCGATCGGGATCATAGTTTGGATCGATCGCAACCATCGGATCGTCTCCGATCAGATTAATTTAAAATCAAAATGGTACAGAAAGGAGGGGGGCTAGGCCTGACCTCCAAAACAAAATACAATAAGTAAGGAGAAAAATAGAAAGATCGCAACCATCGGATCATCGCCGATCGGATGGATCGCAACTATCGATTGATTATCGCCGATCGGGATCGTGGCTTGGATCGATCGCAACCATCAGATCGTCTCCGATCGGATCGATCACAACGGTCCGATCGATCAGCACCGATCGGGATCATGGCTTCGATCGATCGCAACTGTCGGATCATCTCCGATCGGATTGATCACAACGGTCTGATCGATCATCGTCGATCGGGATCATGGCTTGGATCGATCGCAACCGTCGGATCATCGCCGATCGGATGGATCGCAACTGTCAGATCGATCATCCCCGATCAGGATCATGGTTTGGATCCATCGCAACCGTCGGATCATCTCCGATCGGATCGATCGCAACGGTCCGATCGATCATCACCGATTGGGATCATGGCTTGGATCGATCGCAACCGTCGGATCATCGCCGATCGGATGGATCGCAACTATCGGATCGATCATCACCGATTGGGATCATGGCTTGGATCGATCGCAACCGTCGGATCATCTGTGATCGGATTGATCGCAATAGTCCGATCGATCATCGTCGATCGGGATCATGGCTTGGATCGATCACAACCGTCGGATCATCGCCGATCGGATGGATCGCAACTGTCGGATCGATCATCCCCGATCAGGATCATGGTTTGTATCGATCGCAACCGTCGGATCGTCTCCGATCGGATCGATCGCAATGATCCGATCGATCATCACCGATCGGGATCATGGCTTGGATCGATCGCAACCGTCGGATCATCGCCGATCGGATGGATCGCAACCGTCGGATCGATCATTGCCGATCGGGATCGTGGCTTGGATCGATCGCAACCATCGGATCATCACCGATCGGATGGATTGCAACCGTTGGATCGATCATCGCCGATCGGGATAATGGCTTGGATCGATCGCAACCATCGGATCATCTCCGATCAGATTGATTTAAAATTAAAAAGGTATAGAAGGGAGGGGGGCTAGGCCTGACCTCCAAAACAAAATACAATAAGTATGGAGAAAAAAATAGAAAGATCGCAACCATCGGATCATCGCCAATCGAATGGATTGCAACTATCGGATCGATCATCCCCGATCGGGATCATGGCTTGGATCGATTGCAACCGTCAGATCATCCTCGATCAGGATCATGGTTTGGATCGATCGCAACCGTCGGATCGTCTCCGATCGGATCGATCGCAATGGTCCGATCGATCATCACCGATCGGGATCATGGCTTGGATCGATCGCAACCGTCGGATCATCGCCGATCGGATGAATCACAATCGTCGGATCGATCATCGCCGATCGAGATCATGGCTTGGATCGATCGCAACCATCGGATCATCGCCGATCGGATGGATCACAACCGTTGGATCGATCATCGCCGATCGGGATCATGGCTTGGATCGATCGCAACCATGGATCGTCTCCGATCATATTGATTTAAAATCACAATGGTACAGAAGGGAGGGGGGCTAGGCCTGACCTCCAAAACAAAATATAATAAGTAAGGAGAAAAAATAGAAAGATCGCAACCGTCGGATCATCGCCGATCGGATGGATCGCAACTATCGAATCGATCATCCCCGATCGGGATCATGGCTTGGATCGATCGCAACCGTCGGATCATCGCCGATCGATGGATCGCAACTATCGAATCGATCATCCCCGATCAGGATCATGGTTTGGATCGATCGCAACCATCAGATCGTCTCTGATCGGATCGATCGCAACGGTCCGATCGATCATCACCGATCGGGATCATAGCTTGGATCGATCGCAACCGTCGGATCGATCATCACCGATCGGATGGATCGCAACCATCGGATCGATCATTGCCGATCGGGATCTTGGCTTGGATCGATCGCAACCATCAAATCATCTCCGATCAGATTGATCGCAACTGTCCGATCGATCATCGTCGATCGGGATCATGGCTTGGATCGATCGCAACCATCGAATCGTCTCTGATCGGATGGATCACAACTGTTGGATTGATCATCACCGATCGGGATCATGGTTTGGATCGATCGCAACCGTCTCCGATCGGATCGATCGCAACGGTCCGATCGATCATCACCGATTGGGATCATGGATTGGATTGATCGCAACCGTCGAATCATCGCCGATCGGATGGATTGCAACTATTGGATCGATCATCCCCGATCGGGATCATAGCTTGGATCGATCGCAACCATCGGATCGATCATCGCCGATCGGATCATGGCATGGATCGATCGCAACCGTCGGATCAATCATCGCCGATCGGGATCATGGCATGGATCGATCGCAACCGTCGGATTGTCTCCGATCGGATCGATCACAATCGTTGGATCATCATCGCCAATCGGGATCATGGCTTTGATCAGCTGGCTGGTGCCTAGGCACCAGCCAGTGTCTAGGCGCACGCCTAGGCACCAACCGTACCATGGCACGACCCATAAAGGGCCCAGCCAAAACGGCCCAGAAGGGCCGTTCTGGAGGGCCGTGCTGGCACGGCCCAGCCAAAATGGTCCAGAAGGGCCATTCTGGAGGACCGTGCCATGGCACGGCCCACAAAACGGTACTGCTGGGCCATGGAATGGGTCACGAGACGGGCCATGCCTGGCACGGCCCGTGGCTCATTTCTTGATGGGTTATGAGCCGTGCCGAATTTGAATTTTTTTTACCGGGCCATGCCTAGCACAACCCATTTGTTAATGGACCGTGCCAAGTACAGCACGGCAATTTTTCTAACACGATGAGCCTAGACCTTGCCAAGCATGGCCAGCGCCTATGCATATCCATAGGCACCGTTTACAAGTACAAATAAATAATATTCAACGCGCAACGAGAAGAAAAATTATTTTATGGTGAGAAGTAAGTGTGGAAGCGAAAACTTAAAAAAAGAGCACGTCAACTTATAATAGCAACGAATGCTATCGATGGTATATATGTTTTGATGGTAGAAACTGTGAGAGCTCATTGAGGAAGAAATTGGAGTGCCACCGAGGATATCGACAACACAAATCCACAGCTCTCCTGGTGGTTGAAATTGAAGGCTCAGCTCAATATAAATCCAATATCCTGCAAAAGATTCTCGCGTGTTTTTCCTTCCAAATCCACGATTCTCTTCATTTGAATTATTTGGATACGAGGATCAAGATAGATGAAAGCTCAACGTCAAATTAGAGGAACCAACAGACAGGCAGAAGAATTAAAAGGACCTGATTTATTCTTTATTAATGTAATATTGGATCCAAGTAATAAACAGAAAGGTTTTCCAAGATGAGACCGGGCTAACAAAGGGGGTACATACTTAACCAATCAGACCTTACCTTATTTCTTTCTTCCATTTCATTGTTCTTTTCCTGCACACTATTTCCCCTTGTTTAGTATTTATATATATATATATATATAAGATTGGTAAAGTCACCCGCATTATTTCCTTCTTATATTTAATTATTTAAATTGCAGATCTATACACTTCTGGATCAAGTAATAAATCAAATGAAGAGATAGAATATGGGGCGATCACAACATCCATCTCTGTTCCTGCATTTGGGAGCATACTCTGCAAGGGCACCACCTACATAATTCAATGAAAAAATTAGTTGACACAAAACATTAAAAAAAAAAATCATCACTTAATGAAGAGAAATCAATAGCTCGGCCACACTAATCAGCATCTACTGTAATTAAAAATACTCTTTCTTCATCATGTTATGATGGCAATATATATAACAATGTATGAAACTCAACAGATTGCTATGTGTTAAGGCAGTAACTCCAAATTTCGTTCTTTTATTCATCTGGTCAAAAATAGAATGAGTCGTTCACATGAAAATGAGAAAAAGAATTTGTAATTATTAAAAAACAAGTGTTATGCATTCTCTCACCCTGGGAATGATGAGTTTAACATCACTATTATCTATCCCTACATGCTGTATGCATCCATACATGTGAATTTCCTGATGAATTATACTGATGCAGTATGGCCACTTAACCTTATTTGGTGCTAGGAAGGAATTTTCGTCTGTCAATCTACTGGATGTAAGTACAGTCTTTGTTGATCCAAATGAGTTGACACCATTCTGTAAGCCAGTCGTGGAGATTTTAAGATTCACAAGGTCAGTCCCAAAATTGACAACCTGCAAAGCACTTTGAATGGTTAATGACAAGAATCTCACAAAAATCCTACAACTTAATCAACCGGTTAAAATAACATATAGAAAAAGGTTTGCTGATAAACATAGATGAAAAAGACACCCTCAGCATTGGAGTTTAATATCATAGAAAAAAGGACAAGTTTTCTGGCCCGTTGAATAAACATTTTATCAATTGCTGGTATAAATGCAAGAAACGGTTGAACAAAGGCAACCACCATATCAAAAATAGTGGCAGCTTGGAAGACAGACGAGAGAGCATCATTGCAATTGGTCGCATTATAATAGAGTCCCGATCACAGAGAAGCAGGTAAAAAATAAAATGAATTTTCAAGAACAGAATTAGCCAGTTATCTTTCCTGAAGAACAAGCAAATGGAAACTGCAGTGCACAAAACAATCAATCTTATTCGTTAAGAAAACAACTAGGCTATAATATGTGGTTTGTAGCTGCTATAAAAAAGGAAATGACTTTATTTTGCAATGGATGTGTCCCTTATAACCATACTTAGCACGTTTCATGACTAACTAGAAATATACATCAGAAGCATCTACTTAGCAAACAAAAGCAAAAAGAAAAAGAAAAAACTAACATACGATGCTAATGAGCATAAGACAAAGGAACTTGTCTGAGAAATGAGGACCTTTATTTTGAGGCAACTGCTGCCGTCTTCAAATTCTGCCAAGTAATTGCAGAAGCAATCAAGGAATTGGAGGAACTAGCTTGAATGGTGGAAGGATTAAGAATAGCACCACTTGATTCCTTAAAGAATTGCTGCATCCAGTAACTAGGAGTTCCATACTGCTGCCATGAGTTGAATACAATGGCATCTGGGCTCCACCTTTATCATGCAAAAACTTTACAAAATTTAGAACTTCACAACATGAGAAAAACAAATCAGTTTGCTTGTACGAGGGCTGTCCTTATTTATGTGCTTGTTTTGTAGTCTTATGGTTCAAATACAAATATCAATCTGAAAAATGAGTCCCAATTGCATATATGTTGTCTAGCTATGTGCCAGCGACCATTTGAAATGTACACCAAAACTCATAAATAAACCTTTCAAATCTAGCTAACCATCAGGTGAACATAATAGCAATTTAGGAGTTGATTGTGCTAGAAACAATTCAAGAAGTTACCGGCGATCATTGGCATTGACAAAAAGTGGTGCATAGCTTGCCATCTCAACAATATCACTGCATGAAAATAATCAATCAGCAACAAGGGGTTCAGTGGTCATGCACAAAATAATTTTTGCTAGTCACATCAAAGTTGAAAAGTTCAGAAAAATTGAAAATTAATTAGAACCTAAGCACATCTTGATTAGTCAACCATGATTAGTCAACAACAATATGCAACAGGCAGTTGATTAATATCCGTAGATCTAATTTATAAACGTGCCAACATTTACGGTCATGCAGAACTGAATTGCAACAGAATTTTAGCTCCAGCATCACAAAATAATAATTATTATGCTCTGATGTTCATAAAATCTGTGCTTATGAACCACTACAAGCATTTCCTCCCATGGACTGGGTATGGTACATGCTGTGCCATGCCACTGCTTGGCACATTGTGACAGTGCAGTGTGCCAGACACCGGCATGTAGCTGATACCAGGCTAGTTGGCTTTCTGGAAAGGCATTGGCAATGTTAAGTGCTAGTTATATTGACCATGGTGACTGACAGCTTAGTTCGTATTTTAAAAAATTGATGAGCAGCATTACAAATTTCATGAGCTCCTATGCGATCCCTATTACAGCTCGAGAACTGGAAATTAGACTTCTGACTGCAGGAGGGTATCTGTGAAAACTTGCAGCATGTAAGGCAATAGTGCCTTGCTGGTTGTGCAAAGTTGAAAAAGACCAGAAACAGTTAACAGACTTTATGGCACAGAAAAACATAGTTTATTTGTTCTGATTGTTTTTAGTGTCATGTCACCACAAGATAATTTCTAATACCAAAGCAAGCTTCTAGATTATCACAGGCACTTCCAAGCACAGACGAATCTAAAAGAACAAAGGTCAACTTGAAATAGTGGGACACTGAAAAAGCACACCTGTTTCTTTCCAACCCAATAAGAAAGCCAGCTTCTGCTAATGCTGCTAAGAGGCTCCCTTTACCAGCATCTTTACCAGTCACAGCATACTCGCTAACAAAAGCCTGGAAGTATAATCATGTTAAGTGAGTTTCCATAAGCCTTTTAAGCCATATCCAAAGACATGGGTGAAGTTTGGGTATGGTTACAGGTAAGTATAAAAGAGTCTTAAGTGGAAATTGTTTGACACCTTGGGGCCACTTCGGGATGCACGGTCAAATTGATGAGCCTTGGAAAACATGCTGTTTGCAGAGGTATAAATCTATGAAAGAAATAAAACTGTCAGACTTTTATAATGGAAGACAACTCAACTCAACTCAACTCATCTAAGCCTTTTCCCAACTATATGGGGTCAGCTAAATGAATTTTCTTTCTTCACTCTGCTCTATTTAGGATTAAGTCGACATTCAAATTACAAATAGTTATATCTTTTTTAATTATTTCTATCCATATTAGTTTAGATCCACATCTATCTCTATCCTTACCATGAATTGTTAAAAAACCACTCTTTCTAACTGGAGCATTTAAAGGTCTTCGTTGTATATGTCTAAACCACCGTAATCGATTTTTTCTTATTTTATCTTCAATTAGGGCTACCCCTATCATTTCTCTTATATGTTTATTTCTAATTCTATCTTTTAAAATTTTACCATATATCCATCTTAACATATGCATTTCTATTACACTTAATTTATTCACATGTTGTTTCAGTATTACCCAACACTTTGTTCTATACAGCATAGCTGGCCTAATAGCGGTTTTATAAAATTTTTCTTTCAATTTTAATGGAATGCGTCGATCATACAATACTCCCGAAGTACTCCACTTAATCCATCATGCTTTAACTCTATGATTCACATCTTCATCTATTTCACCTTCTTACTGGATAATTGAACCTAAATACCTAAATTTTCATTCCTTAGTATCTCTTGGCTTGCAATCTTCACTGTTTCTTCATTTATATTTTTACCTTCACTAAAATTACATTTTATATATTCAGTTTTAATTCTACTAATCTTAAAACCTTTAGATTCTAAAGCCTTTCTCCAAATATCTAGCTTAGCATTTACTCCAAATTTAGTTTCATCAATCAACACTATATCATCTACAAATAACATACACCATGGGATATTATTTTGAATATATTTGATTAATTCATCCATAACTAATATAAAAGATACGGACTTAAGGCAGATGCTTGATGTAAACCTACGGTAACTAAAAACTCACTAGTTTCTTCTATTGTTGTTTTAACAATAGTTATTTCTATCATACATATCTTTTATCAATTCTATGTACCTTTTGGTAACTCCTTTTTCCTCTAAAACCTTTTTATAATGAAATACACTATAACTAAAGAAGTTAATAGACTTGGATACAACAAATCAACATATTTGATGGCATAACTATTTGTAGATTCTTACATGAAAATCATATAGGTCAGCAGGATGATCTAAGGGGCGAGAAGACCCATCACAATTTGATACAATTTTGATGTCTGGATAAGCAGCTTTTATCGCAGAGTAAAACTTGTAGTAGTTTCCTGTTCAATTAAAAGTCAAGGCATCAGTCAGAAATTTTATTCAGCTTTTTATCATCCTTCAATGATCAGGTAAGATGATATCAAATAAAGTCTGATCTTAAGTTTATTGGTGAAATAATTGCTGGCAAAACATTAAACGTATTTTTTTAAATTTTTATTAGATGAAAGTAAAGATTCAAAGGCAATTGATAAATCTATTTTGCAAAGAAAAAAGAAGTCAGGTAATTGTTAATTAAACCTATTTGCTGCCTCTAGGGCTACTATAGTACGAAAAAGCGACTGAATAGCTGATTACGATCCATGTTGGAAATCATGGGAGGAATAGAGAGAAAAATAGAAAGATAACAAGAGGAACAAAAAATAGAAATAAGTTAGGTGCTTATCAAAGCTCTATTTTAAATGTTATTCCCTCGCATGATTGATAAAATTAGTTGCTAGATATCCAACCCTATGATACAATGCCCAAGAGGATAAGCCTACTGGGTTCTGAACCACCCAGTTGGCTTATGGAACCAAAATACCAAGTCAAAATATGATAAAAGAACAAAGTTCTGTGAGAGAGCTTTATGAATTTTAGAAGTTCGAAGAGAGAAGGATATCTATGTTGTGGTCACCTACCATAGGATATATGTTATAAATTATATCAGGTGGTGAGTAATGTTCCTTCCGCAGAGACTTGAATTTGAACACCAACGGAATTTTATTAACAAGGGGTAGAAAGCTGTTGAAATCAGGGTTATGTTCTGACCCGTATTGCCCTTTACTGACTGTATTGGTTCTGTGGTTACCAAAGCCAAATTGATTCAGACCAAGTGGAACCACCCAGGATTGACTGTACCACCATGGTTATGAGTGAGAAAGAAAGTATTCAAACTTTGTCTCCGTACAGGATATGTTTTGCTTAAAAGTTAAGAGTTCAAGTTTAACTGAACTCAAATGAGCTTTGCCTTATTACCATAAAAATGTGAGAATTTACAAACTAGAGGCCAAAGGGAGAATTGGAGAAAGTTGCAAAAATCCCATGAGATTAAGTGATGAAGAATTTGTTTGATCAAAAGATTTATTTCTTTTAGCTTTTCTAAAAGACTCCCTCTCTCCTATCTTTACCATCCATCCATCTTTCCTTGCCATAATCTACTATAACTGGTTTAACACAAGCTCATGAGAAAGTCTTCGGTAGGGGTTTAGCATTAGGTACAATACAACAAGAGCGTTTGATCTGGTTATTTTTAAAAATTATAATTTTCAACATAGGTTCAAGTGCATTCAAATACACCAAAAATAAATTCAATTGCAACTTTGATACAGTAGCATGTGAACACCCTATCATACAAAATGCTCCCATTATTTTTTTCTACAATTACTTTCGCTCTTAATATTATTTATTTTACCCTAAAGTGGTAGTAGAAAGGATAGCAATGAGTTAAGTGACTGGAGTTGTGTTAAGGGGACATCGTCAATGGTAAGGTGACCAACAGTAAGCTCAAGATCTAGGGACAAGGACCTACATGGTCACTGTTGGCAGGTGTTTGATTGAGCAAAAGTGATTGAGAACAAGGACCAAATGCAATGATCAAAGATCACCAAAAATCTTTAATCACTGACATATATCATACCAAACAAAGTGATCTTAATCCCTGAGGAACAAATCACCCAATACAAGGATCACTAGTGATCTAAGATCATCATGGTGATCCTATTTGGATGACCAAACACCTTTTAATTTCAAGTGATTTTTGTGCTAGGAACTGGCTGAATCCATATTGAATCAGTCACATCCAGGAACCAAGTGACTGGAGGAACTCTTCCTCCCTCACTGCCCATCTCCAAAGTCAAAGATTCCCATGCTTTTGGTTTGGTATCAACTGGTAAATGGGCATAACCAGCAGGTGCTAGTCTACAGTCTGCACCACAGTATACCAGGATCCCAGGGCAATCTTGAGATCCAGTTCTCTTATCAGTCCCATCTGGTAAACTTCGAAAGGACCAAAATGATGGGGTCTTCAGTCTTTGGCTCTGACACTAACTTCCAAGCAGCACTCACTTGTCAATGGAAGCACTCACTGATTCTATGACCACCAAATATGGGAAATTGCATTGTGGAAGCTTGAGCTCCTAATTTGATGCATTTCCATCAACATCACAACTAAGTGGCCAAGCAAGCTAGGTAAAAAACATATTGCATAATCCTACATTTGCCAAAGGAAATTAGTCTTGATATAATGCTAGAACACATGCATGACAACAAACCTAATGGGAATAATATTTAGATAACATAAATGAGTTGCAATTTATTTGAGATGAATCTGTTCTTTATGTATAAATTAAGCCACACAGAGGAGACAAAATCACGACTATGTTCCTAAAGTTTTCATATTCAATTATTTCTCCATAGACAAGCAAACAAGTAATTTCACAACATATAGTCAGTCCCATTCTGAGAAATACCCTGATGTGAAATTAATAAGACAAACCTCGATAGTTTCTTTTCGAACAGTCCTCATTCCCAATGGAAACATAGTTCAGTTGGAAGGGTTCTGGATGTCCCATTGTTGCTCGAATGGAACCCCATTTAGAATCAGGGTCCCCCCTCGCAAATTCAATACTATCAAGAATATCCTGCAATATGGTTAGCAGATAATAAATAACAAGTACCTATGAAAAAAACACATTTATTGGTGCTGATCTCATTTCAAATAAAAGCAACACAATGGCAGGGGAAATCCAAAATATAAACAATATGCCATAAGCTCAGGCTCCCATTCCTTCAAATGTTCATGGCATCGAAGGCAGGGTACAGTCTGAAACATCAACCATATCAATCCAACAGTGCAAATATACCAAAAAAATTAGCAATGTCTATCATAATTTTTGAAAAAAAAAAGCATCACAGGAGAGGAAATCTGAATGTAAAAAATGTCATATATTCAGATTCCCTTCAATATTCATAGCTTTAGAGATGGGCAAACTTCTGAAGCATCAATCACCATAATACAAGCTTTCATACAATATAGATTGATTAGAATCGGCTCATCTCATAGTAAAGACAACAAATGCTACATTTCATACAATATCTAAAAGGACACCCTATTTGAACAATGTTAAAGAATTTAAGCTCCTAATGTAGCCTTATAGATTGTAAAATACTATTATAACGTAGCAAACTTCATGCTTACTTGAGAATATGTAATCTTGCCCAAGAATGGCAAATATGACCAAATAAACTGAAGACAACACATCATAAAAAGAGAAAATAGTAAATATACAAACAATCAGACAAGTCATTCGATGAACTATTGGAATTTCAATGTCTCCTTTTAGATAAGGAACTCATATTTCTATGGTAAGCCAGCAACTTTAGCAGGATACTCAACTCAACTCAACTCAACTCATCTAAGCCTTTTCCAAAATAAGAGTAACTTATTTGGAAATGCCCCATTGCTCTAAAATTAGGATGTTCAACTGACTGTTATTTGGCAGAAGGTTTTTACAATGGAAAAATATCAGAAAAAAAACTGGCCGCAGCCTACTCTGTTTTCTCTCAGTCAGAATCAAGAGGATGCCAATCATCTTTTCTTGAGTTATGAATAGTCTAAGAGGTCATTGATTTCTCTTGGCTCTAACATTGGTGTACTAAATTTCTCTTCAGAAGCAGAGGAGCTTTGGAGATGTTGGTACTAAGTTCCGAGGCAAAATTCAAACCTGGATGGGATGTGCTTACTCTCAGTTTTGTTGGGAAATTTGGAAGAAAACACTAGAATTTTCACAACTGTTGTAAACTCAGAAGACAAAGCATTGGAAAGTATCTGCTATCTTGCTAGAGATGGACCTGGTTCTGTTCTGATAAAAAGCTGACTGCCTTTAGTTAGATTCCACTTGTACATGAAAGGAATAATTATGAGATCGTTGCCACTATTAGCTAGTTCTCAATTTTACAGCCAAGTTTGTTTTATGATTTTGGTTAATAAATGTTACTTGCTGAAAAGAAGAAAGTATGACATCTATATAAGTTGAAGGGAAAAAAAAAAAAAAAAATCATCAATGAAGGTTAAAGGGACAAATCCAAAAATATAATGTAAGAGCTCAACTCAGCCCAACTAAGCTAAGCCTAAACCCAAACTAGTTAGGATTAGCTACATGAATCCTTTTCCTCCATTCTAACCCGTTTAGAATCATATTTTTTTTAAAGATGTAGGGATATTAAGTCATTCCTTACGGCTTCGTCATATGTGATTTTCAACCTAGTTCTATCACTCTTTCCTTTTAGAGTAAGACAACAAATCTTGAAGATGTATTATTATACTTTAAAAACCTAATGGCTTTTCAACTTAAAAATTATACTTTTTCCTGTAGATTTCAACTAATACTTCAGTCAGTGAATGCTTTATTAGTTTCACAATGACCAGTGCTAAATAGAGGAAGCTACGAGTTTAAGACATAACTAGCAGAATGGAGAAAAGGATAATGTAGCCAACCCCAACTAGTTTGGGATTAAGAGCTTTGTTGTTGCTGCTGTTTTATGAGTTCAAGACATGCCTGGACAAAAGGTAAGATGCTGGATGGATTGACTTGGTCATTATGGCTGATTCCTGCAACAACAGAAGGGATCAAAATAACACATAAATAGCACATGTTGCTACCAACAAATACAACTCTCAAAGTAGATGAAGCTACCATTATTTATCACCCACACAGGTTCAGCACCTAGGTCCTCAGCTAGCTGCAGTAAGCCGACATTAACAGCAACTTCAGCAGTGTGTCTGATGGTATGTATAACTTAGAAGTCTTTAAAAAAAGATGCAGAATTGAAAAAAATATCAGATTCCTACCTGAAGAAATTCAAAGTATCCAAGCCCATCATCAGTCCAATATTTCCAAACATCACCAAAGTGACCTGGCCTTTCTTCCCATGGACCTATGGTCTCTCTCCATCGGAATGCATTTCTTAACCATTCACCTTCAACGAAACAACCACCTAAAACAATAAAAAGGACAGTCAACTTGCTGCATTTAGCAGTTTACAAACTAAAATATACACGAGAAAATGTTTAAAGGAATCCTGACTCTTCTATAAATATTTTGCAAACAGAAAAATATAGACAAAATAGAAAAAGATTAAGGCCGTGTCAAAGAGAAGCAACAAGAAAGTAAAACTCTCACACAAAACAATCAAGAAAAGTAGAAAGTTAATCCAAATGGCCTTGATAGTAACTAAACACTCTTATCTCAACTCAACTCAACTCATCTAAGCCTTTTCCCAACTACATGGGGTCGGCTACATGAATCTACTTCCTCCACTCTGCTTTATTCAGGACTAAGTCGACACTCAAATTACAAATAGTTATATCTTTCTTAATTATTTCTATCCATGTTAGTTTAGGTCAGAAATAGTTACTATTTGATAGTAACTAGGCACTCTTATCTATAGTTGCAAAACCCCATGAACTTACTACCCACAAGTGTACCCACATTTATTTCTTGCTAAAAAGGTAGGAGATTTATAAAGCCAAGGAAACCAATTGTTGAAAAGAATTTCCCTTATAATCTGCTAGAATATGGTTTAGTGTAAATATGTCAAAGTAGTTGTATGAATAAGCTTCACATGATTTGATAATATTTTTGTTTGACATTGCTAAGTAACTCCGCCTATGTATGAGTTCTTTTATTCATAGCAGGTTTCAAGCCCAGCTAAAGGAGAAAGGTTGTGGTAGGCTAAAGGCCAGCATAAAACTATAGTCATCCTATAAACATGAAGTTGTAGCAGGGTGACAGTCAGCGTAAAACTGTAGTCACCCTATGAACATGAATCTAATAAAGAAAATCAATAAAGCTAAGGCATTTTTCAGAAATGACGTGCTGCATCGAATCTCAAATGTAGTGGAAATGGCAAGGGTAGCTAGGGCGATCCCCAAAAATGACACATCACATCGACATTTGAGTGTCATAAAAATAAACAAGGGTTCATATACCCTCGTGGAGGGTATGGGTAAAGAAGTTAGGCCAAAAATTAAAAATTAAAAATAAATAAAATAAAAAATATGTTAGCAACTTAAAATATAGGGTCATTAATAGGAACCCTATGCTTTGGTATATAGGCAAAGATAGAAATAAAAGTAGAGTAGGAATTATTGTAGATGAAAACCTAAAAAATGAAGTTGTAGATATTCAGAGGATAGAAGATGGAATAATTTTAATTAAATTAGTGATGGATGATGAATTAATAAATATTATTAGTCTTTATGCTTCTCAAGTAGGTTTACAAAATAGTATGACAAAGCAAAGTTTTAAGGAACATATGGATGGACTAATTGAAAAAAATTCATACTAAAAAAATATTTATTAAAGAAGATTTGAATAGACATATAGGAAAGTATAACATAGGCTTTGTAAGAGTATATAAAGATTATGGATTTGAAGATAAAAATGATAAGAAAAATGTCATTTTAGCCAATACATATTTTAAAAAGAGGAACTCTCATTTGATAACTTTTAAAAGTTGATATAATGCTAATCAAGTAAATTTTTTCCTTACTTAAAAGATTGATCAAGTGTCTTGTAAAGATTGCAAGGTTATATCAAATAAGGGTCTAACTACAAAATATAGATTAATAGTTATGGTTATATGTATTCAAAAATAGAGAAGAAAGACTATAAGGTATAATAATTCAAGGATTAGGTAGTGGAATTTGAAAGGAGAAAAACTAATAACTTTTAAAGATAAATGATAAAGAAAAAAATGGAGTATATACGAAGAGATTAATATCATATGTAAAGAGATGGTCAATAGTATTAAAAAAGTAGCTATAAAGGTATTAGGGAAGTCAAAAGAAACTTGATGGAATGAGAATGTTCAATTATCAGTTTAGGCTAAAAGAGAGTGCTATAAAAAAATTACCTAAATAGAATATAAAAACTATAAAATGGTTAAGAAAGAAGTTAAAAAGATATCACGGAAGGATAGATGTGATAATTATATCACAAGTTAGAAATTAAAGATGGAGAAAAAAACATAATAAAATTGCAAAAGTAAGAAACAAAAAAAAGAAAAAATATGCTTCACATTAAATGCATTAAAGATGATGATTAAAAAGTTTTGGTTAAAGAGAAATAGATCAAAAAAAAGATGGAGAAGCTATTATAATAAATTGTTAAATAAAAATTATGTAGATAATTTATGATGTGCTATTAGCTCTATTGAGAATAAAGTTATAATATACTCGTAGAATTAGGATATCTAAAGTAAATAAGATATAAAAAATAAAAGTACAAAAAGCTATGAGACCTGCAAGATTTTTATAGAAGTTTAGAAAGAGGTAATGCTAGAGCAAAATAGGTGATAAATTTATTTAATACGATTTTAGAAACTAAAAAGATACCTAATAAATGAAGGAAGAGCACTATAGTACTAATTTATAAGAATAAAGAAGATATTCAAAACTACTCTAATTATTATAGTATCAAACTCATGAGTCATACTAAGAAAAACTTAAAATTTTTGCATCTTAGAAAACATAACTCAGAAAAAGGATTCATATAGCCGGCCCCAACTAGTTTGGGACTAAGGCTTTTCTGTTGTTGTATTAATGCTAGGTCCTTCTAAATTTGCCTAGATTTGATCATGTTAGCTTTATTTTATCATATCTAGTTGTACGAATAAGCTTCACATGATTTGACAATATTTTTGTTTGACATTGATGTTGGGTCCTTTCAAATTTGCCTATATTTGATCATGTTAGCATTATTTTATCATACATCCAATATTATCTTCCTTATTTGCATCAGCCTCCCAAAACTAATAATGATCCAAACTCGATCTTGAACCTTTTTGCTCTTTTGCTTAGTCTTTGACACGCATCGGATCAAGTACGTTTCAAATAGGTCCAGGTGTCTTAGTATTAGACATATTATGATCAAAAGATGGGTAGATAATAATGCGCAAGGTAGACATGAGATTGAAAATGGTCAAAACATCAATTTGCGTCTAGGGTTCATTTCTATGGTTCATTAAGTTATAGAGGAAAGATCAGGGTTCACAATCTCAAAATCAGATGCAGTATCAGTACTTTATTGGTATGATGTCAGTACAAGTGGTACAAGTATTGGTTTGGCATACTGATACTCGATAAGCCTTCCATATTGCGTACTAGTTTAGTACCAATGTGGTATGGTACGTTTAATGTATCAATGCACACTGGTATGGTGTACCACGATCCTACCTTATGAAGAAGTACATGCTACAACTACAATCATGAAAGTTTGGAGGGTCATGCAAGACTAGAAATTTTGTTAAATATTAGGCAGCCATAACCAACATGTTTCTAAACATATTGATCATTAACATAATTGTCACCCAAGGGGAGAGAATTGTTATGGAGATAATCAACTTATTTATGTTGAATCTAAAGAATAAATTGCAAGTGCACTTAATAAGGCATTTGATTGAAGTTCCATTTGATGTAAATTTTTCTAGCATGCAAATAAATATAGTCAGATTGATTTATAGTTTGTTTGAGTAGCCATGCCTACAATAATTTACATCTATGCAAAAAACCTTTTATGATAAAAAAGGGTTATATGTAGTGCTAATCTAGATGCTTTATTTTTTCTCACATACATCATTTAATGGGAATCCACCACCAATTATCAATTTGGACAAGGATCAAACAATATTGCTGCTTTACCTTTGATTTACACACACACACACACACACACACACACACACACACAAAAAGTGAAAGAGAGAGGTTACGCAACACCTAATTTATTAGTTAACAAAAAAAGGTAAGTGAATACCATAGTGAAAAGCCAAAAAACAAGTTGTACTAGGAAAATGATATCATCACAGTCATCTCATAATTGGGTCCAAAAATTAGTTTCTCTCAAGAATTTCCAACATATAGCCATGTTCAATTGATCCTAAGCAAACCTCCATGCAAAAAGAATTTTTTTTCTTTCTCCACTTCACACAGAGAGAGGTCATAATCGTGGCTTTAGCTAAAATGCTTTGCTCATTCATGAGACAAGACCACTCTATTCTAGGAAAAGTGCAATTTGGGAATAGGTGATTAGTCATTTCCAAACCACTCCCACGTTGTTCTAACAGAAAAAACTTGAGCCGAGCTCTTGTGCAACAAAACCAAATGATGCAAGAGCAAAGCTATCTTTACTTTCACCATTTAACTAACATAGGCACAATAGCAAGGACAAATGATGAAATTATCTCCAAAATTCTAGACAAAATGGAATTATCTCCAATCAAAAGATCATATAAAACACAGAAGACGATGAGAGATTTTCAATCAAGTTTACTAATCCAACAAATATGGAAGATGAGGAGAGGATCATGATAGACCAAGATCCAAACAGATTGAATTCTACCTTTATTCATTCCTTTCTTAGTTTTGCTAAACTTTCCACTCATAGATGACAAGATGAGACTATTAGAGTTGATTAATGATGTAAGTTTTGATCATAGATGAACTTCAAAATAAATTAAACCCTGTTAGAGTTGATCTCCCATGTGAGGCATAAATCTAGTGTGAGATCAGCACCTCATGTGATTTTTAGGCCTTTGAAGCAATTCTGGTATATCTTTTCTAATTCTTTATGTAATGTGTTCACTGTTTTCATTTATAACCTCTGAATTGCAATATGTCCTCTGGTCACCCTTTCCAATTTCCAAGAGGGCTTTCTGTCATTTTTGACCCAAGAATCTAATCATTGAAGCAATATTGTCATCTGCTCAAGTCCTAAAAGCTGATTCCTACTTTATTTTTTCTGAAAATTAATTTAGACCATAGAACAGAGTGAAAACTTTAATTTGAGCCTAAATTCCAAAAATCTAGAATATCCCCTTCTCCTAGGGCCTATCTCACACCAGGCCTGCAATCAGTTGTTTGAAAAATCTGAGAGCTCTGTGCCCATGGTGAAGAGTTCGAAGGCTAGGGGAAAAGCTCATAAAGTTTGACTCGCTAAGCAAGGGTAACTTACATAAAGAAAAAGAGCAGAAAGGCTTTTTTCCCCAAAGGAATTAGAAAACTGCATTAACATGAGGCAAAATCATAAGCTCAAAACAGCTTATCTAGGCATTCAGGGTCAAAGATAGAATGCTCAGAAAAATTAAGAAGAATGGCAAGGACAAGAGGACAAAAGATAAGAGAAGAGGTTTCACATGCTGCCCTTTAAGAGCTCCAAGAAAAAAATTGGCCGCTCAACAAGGGAAGACCACTCATAGCCTCTTAAGATCACCGGTCTTCTGAAAGGGAAGGGTGATGTAGTATAACTCATTTTCTAGTGGATGTAACAAGCTGCCTTGAGGCTTAACCAATGTCCATTAGTGGTGAAGCATGTCACATTCCAAAATCATGTCATAATGCATTGAAGGGATGCAACTGAGGGATTTTTCTAAGATTTAATCCTTCTTGTCAATTTTATTTTTTTTTCTTTTTATATCTGGTTATTTTTAATTTTTACTAGGTCATTTAAAATCAAAGGCTGAGATCAAAATATCTCAGATTTTATTTTGACCGTTTGATAAGCCAAGTTAGTACAAGGGTACAGTTCATACTAATGCCATGCTACCATAACCATGAACAGTAACCACATATTATGCAGGTATTTCAGGGAGCCTAATAGTCTTGCAAGGATTTTTCTATTTCTCTAGATATCGAAGTTATGTAATTGGAGCTTCCATGCAGAACATGAATGCAATTACAAGGTTTTTCTTTTCTTCTATGGTGAAAAGAGCTGTAAAAAAATGCAGGAGGCTGGCATCCCTAAATGTGATTCCCAAGTCAACAGAGAGACCATTATCATCTTTTGTCCTTTTCTTAGTTCCCTTCAGGATGACTAGTTTTTGTTTTGTTTCTATGTTTGTTTCACATCTAAGCCATTTTTCCCTAATTTATTCATATAGTGATCCTTTATTGCTTCTTTTTATATATAACAGGGTATCATCCAGTCATGTTTTCTTTCCTAGTGATCTTTTTTTGTGGTCTTTTCCCGTTAGTCTCCTGCCTTATAAATATAGTGTTTAAAAGGCAGCTGCAATATTGAAGCAGCCAAGAGATCACATGGTAAACATGTGGTATGTGGACTGTATATACACATGAATTTGTGGTCAGCACTTTTAACTATATAGAAATAATAAAATAGATTAAATACAACAAAACAACAATAGCAATAATAATATTTTTTGGATAAATAGTATCAATGTTAATAACAATAACTAGCAGCAGTGCTCACTACTTGGTACTTAATATTAATAGCAATTGTAACCATCAATTCAAACATGCTCCATTGACACAAATCTTTGTAAGAGTAGGCCAAATATTTGGCCCCATAATTCTAGGCAGGCCGTATAAGGTGGTCTAGCACACGAGGCTCCTACTGTTGTAGGGTCTAGACTCTAGAGATGCTCAGATATATGCAATCTAACCCCCACATGAGGAGAGGTTGTTTCTATGTTTCGAACATGTAACACCCAAGTCATAATGGAAAATATTACCTTCGCACTAAGGTCCAACTACTAAATACTAATTGCACCGTATATATGGCCACATAGTGCTGAATGGACATGCTTTTCAGTCTATATATTGTATGACTGTAACCATGTGTCACAATAGCATAGATGTAATGTGGTGCAGTCAAGGGACTGCTTATGTATATGTGGTCTCATGCATGTCATTTTTAAAACACTGGTTAACAAAATACCATGTTCTTACCAGAAATTCCACCCCACATCTGATTTTTGTTATTCAATCACATAAACCCTTAAAAACTTGATTTAGGCCCTAGAACCTTAAACCATGACCACATAATAGTCAATCATTACCTATATTCTTCAAGAATGTCAACTATCTAAGATGGTTATATTGGAAACTCAGATCTAATCCAAAAATTCAAGACATTGTTATAAAAGCCTAAGCATCTTAAAGCCTCATCAACCTCGACTCTTCCTTTCCCCCAAGCTGTCCTAACATAGATCCCAACACTTCTTCTTTACATCTTTGGAATTGGAAAACCACTTCCATATCATCATTTCATATTAGAAGGAAAATTACTTGCACTAGTTTAGGATTGATGTTAACAAGTTTTGGGCAGTTGCTACTTGAAGGATTGATCAGGCCAAAACAAGACAATAGAACAAGCCATGTTTCTATTTTGACAACTTTATAGCAGTTCCTGCTACAGATGTTCTGTCCTAAGTAACCAGAGGGCATCAACAGCACAACAAAACTTCAAGCAGATAAAAGTCTTCTTTGTAGCTGTTAATGGGCCTGGATTAGAGACAGATTATCATAATACTAGGTTTGGCTTATTCAAAATTTTAATTTTGCTCAGATATGGCAGGTCCATTAATAGCTCAAATTTCAAGGGAGAGAGGAAGTCTTCAGCTGAACTAGATCTTTTGGTGACTAGTTACTATAGACCGCCTTGTCTTTGATCTAATGCTAAAAAAGAATAGTCAGAGAAAACCCAGTGCAAACCTGGAAATCTGATAAACCGAGGTTTCAAATCTGCCAGCATGGAGACAAGCTCTGTCCGAAAACCATGTCCCTGTAATATTAGACAACCACTAAATAAATGATTGCAAACCAAACATAAGAAATGCCTAAAGATTCCCTGTTCTGCAGCAGGAACATTTTCTATGCTTCTTGAAAAGAACAGACTTGTTAGGATAAAATCAAATATTAGACCATAGATGTTGGCACAAAAACCTTTATTGACCCAGGAGATGATGGTTGAAGATTCTTCAGAACTGATGCTCAAAATATAACAATATAAAGTACATTTATATCCATGCAATTAGGAAGCATGAAAAAGAAAGAAAGAAAGAAAGAAAGAAAGAAACCAGGGAATTTTCAAATAAATAGCAGAATTATACATATGAGATCCAAAGAGGAATCCCCAAGTTGTAAAAATCCGGCAAGCCTCACCAGTTTCCCATCCAAAATACAGCAATAAAAATTTCGATTTTGCACAAGAGTTGCACATATTAAATCAATATATAGCCTTTTTTATGACGTTTGATGCAAATATTGACACATAAAGTCAACTTCCTTCTTCATCAAGCTGGTGCTTAAATTTAAGAGGACCCATCGCACCTTCAGCCACAAACTGATTGAATCCAACAATAATGGATTAGTGGTGTTAAGCAAGGTTTTAAATCTTGTAAGATGAGATCATTCTGATTTTTTAATGGAATAGGATGTGCCATCATCTCAACACTTGGAATGGGGATGTTTCAAAATGCCCGAATTGAGATGTTGGGATGATGGTGGGACAATCCTATACCGATATTTGGGACGGCAACCCATCCCAATGTCCCACGAGACATCTCTTTGGGATTTGAAACCATGATGCCAAAAGTTCATGAGAAGTGGATAACCCATCATACCTGAGCGTGAATCTAATGGTATTCCCAACTTTTTAGGATAAAGGTGTGTGAGAAATAATCACACCAATCTTTAAGGGAAAATAGAATGAAATAAAATCCAGTCTAAAATTAGCATTTTACAATGCAAAGAGCATCCCTTATATTCAAGGCCCTGCAGATGGAACAGCACTAGGCAAATACTAATCTGCTCGCTGAAACAGAATGAGCTACTTGAGAAAAACTTGGTGAATGCATTTTCATGTGATTGTGTCTCACAATGTGTTTGATGGCGCTGATATATTGACTGTAGCAGGTTAGCAATACTTGTTATGAAATTGTATGCCACCTAGTACACTGAAGTCTGAATCAATCATGTGGGGAAGTCAGTGTACATAGAAGTAACATCCACTCATGATATTGGAATCAAGAAGACACATATTTCTTTACCTGGTGCATGGACAATGATCATTATGCCAATTGATCATCCCAATGATAAAATTGATGAAAGTGATGTTCCAGTTGCCCCAGTAGAAAATACTTGAACATATAGCTTAATTTCATTATATAGTTGCAAATAAGTTATTATTTTGATTCTTATATTTTACTCCAACATAATATGAAATATTAGTCAAACAACACATTATTCGGTTACAAACAATATATTCTCTGCATGGTCTTTCTCAAATCCACTACAACCTTTCAACCAGCAAGCATGCATCCATCCATTCACCCATGCATGCATACAGAACCATAAACTTTCCATGCCACCAGTATCCTTGTCAGTACAAATATCACTGCACAACAATGGCTTTCCATAAATTAATTCCTAAATTTATCTAGAAATCTTTTGAATTTGACCCTAATGTCAGCAGCTATTATCATCTATTAAGCACCACAAAGCTAAGTTCTTGTATGAATTAATCTCCATATGTTCGTTAAACCAGATTATCAGACAGCTCTCTTAGACAACTGTGAAACCTGATAAGGAGTTTCCATATCCAAGAATCTTAGAATAAAAATGTTCACACTTCTACATGCAAATGCATCATCAAATCATGGCCAATACAATGTTTCAAATATCATTTTCAATGTCTCACATATTGTCATTTTCCTATATTAAAAAGAAAATAAGATTTCACTCAATTCTCTCACATTGTTTTTTAAAAAAGAAAATACATCTCATATTGGCATGTGGTACCAGCACCAGACCAGAACCTTAAAATATAACTTCGGACCACTATAACATGCTGATATAGAATTTCGTCTGCTCTTGCAATTGACATCATAGCAAGAAAGGCATGTATAAAATTACTAAGCAAACATCTTGTTATATCAATGCCATCCAAAATATCAACAAGTAGAAAGAAAACATGTTAATATATATTGGCAAAAAAAAATTACCATGTATGTGTCTAGAGGCATAACGGAAACTTGATCCAACCAAATAACACCTTCCTTCGTAGTTGTTAATTGAAGTCTTGAATTAACATTTGTTTCAGTGGACTCCAATAGAAGCTCAAACTTGGTCCAGCTCAATACATCCAAGGTATCAGCTCTAAAAAAAGTACAATTATGTAAAGGAACACATGAAATGGAAAAAGTGTAATCCACCAGAAATATTTCAAATTGTTTAGAACACAAAAAAGACTCACATAATGGATGCAGAAGCCAGGCTTTGCAATCCATCTGAGCTTGTTAGTGAAACTGATAGATTCATCGAATCCAATGACCTAACATGCAGGACTACTTTATAGGTCTTGCCTTGTTCAATATTCTGGGATTCCATAGACATAAAAGAAATAATGATAACTGAGAATAAAACAAGCAATTACCAAGATAATGGTCAACTAAAACATATGCTCAAACAGAATATCAACAAAGAGCTGTATCCAGAGTAGTTTAAAAGTGTACTATAATGGTTAGCATAGAAATCTCCAACTAGTTTAGGACTAAGGCTTTATTGTTGTTTGTTGTTTGTTTGCAATAGTTAGCGTGGGAATATTTCAATCATGCAGAGGAATTGCAAACACGAAATTCAATGATAAAGAACAAAGACAACTATCAAGAAAATCATGTATCATAATAAGCAACAAATTCAGTAATTTACATGATCATAACTAGAAGCTCATACCATGCCCCAGTAACCAGGGTTGTATACACCAACACCTCCTGTTGGACAGATATTAGATCCTCCATCATCACAAAGTACTTCCATTCGAAGTGCAACCTTATTACGGTCAAAACAAGATGTCCAATCCGTTGATACACTTATGTGCGATTCATTCCCAATTATGGACCATGGATCAATGTTTGAAGGAGTGTTAGGGCCTCCGGCTTCAAAACCTGAATTTAAATTACATAAGTGTTCTAAATGTAATGGATATGCACATAAAGGACCAAACAAACTCTCAGCAACATTCTACTAATCATGCTACGAGACTTCCTTTTAGGTATAAAGGGACTCTAGTCAGAAAAAAGGAATGTTTAAAACTCGGGATACAACTTTCCATATCCTCAAAGAAAACAGGATCATCATCATCATGAAAAGCAATAACTAGCAAACTACTGTTTAAAAAGTTTCCATTCATTCCTGCATGTTGTCACATCTAATATCATGTGAAGAACTATCACCTATTCAGTATCAAGTTGTAGCCATACAAAATGACCCTGCATCCTTTTTGTGATTATCCTCCACAGTAGAGATACTGGTTTTCTCAGAAGGCTGCAAGTGAACAAATTATTTCCATGGGTGGCAAAAATCAATCCAACCCAGAAACCTGACTGACCTGTTTGGGTCAGCTATGGGTCAAATGTTTTCAGTGTGTGCTTGGTATGGGTCAATTTTTGACACAATGTTAGTGGATTGGGCATGATCAGAGCTTTGACCCAACTCAGGCCATGAAGTAGAATTCTAATTGGGTCAGGACAATTTAGGTTGGGTTGAGTTGTGACTCTAGTGCTATAAATGGCTGGCCTCCTTCTTCAACACTAGTTCTTTAATTTATCATAGAAATGTTGGTGCAGATTGTGGCTACCTAATTAATAAGACTGAGTCTAGAGTTATACTCTATGTCCTTAAGACAATTTCGTCCTGCAACGGTGCTTATGGTCTGTATGACGATTGTCTCCCATGATACAATAGTCTTCTTTTGATGAAAGCAGCACTACAATTCACCAAAAATATCAAACCAAGAATGCTTCTCTCTTTTTAATGCACTATAGCTATACTTCTCTAAGAAGAGTATGCAAATGCCTAAGAAAGAAAAGGAAACGAATTGGATTGATTGGACTCGATTAGGAATGGAATGAAATGCAAGGGTCTAGGGTCCTATTTATAGGTTTTAGATATCCTTTGGAAGCAATCCTATGGTTTAATTTGAATTTGAACTAATTGATCGGATTTGATCAAAGGTAGCCTTTGATACATCGATTTATTCTGTGATAAGATGATCAGCCGATCATATAACCCGATCCTCGTCCCGATACGTCGTTTCACCATCGTGATTTGATAATCAGGTTATCAGATAGGTGGTTGCACGGCTTTGATACATCGTTTCAAGATCGGAACGAAGACTTATCACAACGACCTGATTGGAGGAACGATGCCTTATCTCCAACGTTCACGATGCGCACGTACGAAGTGCAAAGTGCACCTACAAAGCGCCCTTTGCGCCCTTCGCACACGCGCGTGTGCATGCGCGATGCGTAGCATCGCCCTCAAGCTTTCCACTTATGGTGAGCTTAAGGAACTTAAGATTCAAGGAACTTAAGGTTCAAGGAACTCAAGCTTTCCACTTATGGTGAGCTTAAGAAACTTAAGATTCAAGGAACTTAAGGTTCAAGGAACTCAAGCTTTCCACTTATGGTGAGCTTAAGAAACTTAAGATATGTCTGGTAGCTTCAGTATCAATGTACCACTCATTAGCTTTATCAACCATGTTTGCTTCAAACACAACAGCGGACAGCATCATCTCAGATACTTCTTGGGATAGGGTTTCAGTAATGTTGACCTCTTTCTTTTCTTTATCCTTGAAATGACAGTCCTTGGATTTGTGTTCTTGCTTTCCACAGACAAAGCACTTTCCTTTGAACTTATATTTCTTTGGATTGCCCTTCTTCTGTTTAAAGCCTTCGTCTGAAAACTTATGTTTCTTTCTTCCTTCTATGAGGTTGGCCTTTGGCTCAACATGTTGTCCTCCTGTCTTCTTCTCTTGGCTCTTATTGTCTTTCTCGATCCTCAGACGGACAACTAGATCTTCAAGTTCCATTTACTTCCGCTTATACTTCAGATAGTTCTTGAAGTCCTTTCATAATGGTGGTAGCTTCTCTATGATGACAGCTACCTGGAATAACTTAGTGAGAGACATTCTCTCTGCATGTATCTCATGCAGAATGATCTGAAGCTCTTGAACTTGCTCCATAACAGTTTTATGGTTGACCATTTTGTAGTCTAAGAACCTTCCAACCATAAACTTCTTATGTCCAACATCCTCTGTCTTATACTTTTTGTCTAGAGATGCCCATAACTCCTTGGCAGTAGCAATACTGCTGTACACATTGTACAGGATATTAACCAGACCATTTAGGATGTAGTTTTTGCAAAGAAAGTCTGAATGCTTCCATGCTTCCACTGCAACAATCACTTGCTTGTCGGTCTCTTCTTTTTTCAGGACTGGTGGATCTTCATTCAGTACTCTGACCAAATTCAAAGTTATGAGGTAGAACAGCATCTTCTCCGGTCTCTCGGCTTGAACGGATGTCGTCATTGTAGCCATCTGCAGCAGCACTTCCGTGATAGCAAGAAATTGTCTTAAGATTGTTGGTGCAGATTGTGGCTACCTAATTGATAAAACTGAGTCTAGAGTTATACTCTATGTCCTTAAGACAATTTTGTCCCATAACGGTGCTTATAGTTTATATGATAATTGTCTCTCAGGATACAACAGTCTTCTTTTGATGAAAGCAGCACTACAATTCACCAAAAATATCGAACCAAAAATGCTTCTCTCTTTTTAATGCACTATAGCTATACTTCCCTAAGGAGAGTGTAAATGCCTAAGAAAGGAAAGGAAACGAATTGGATTGATTGGACTCAATTTGGAATGGAATGAAATGCAAGGGTCTAGGGTCCTATTTATAGGTTTTAGGTGCCCTTTGGAAGCAACCCTACGGTTTAATTTGAATTTGAATTAATTGATAGAATTTGATAAAAGGTAGTCTTTGATACACTGATTCATTCTGTGATAAGATGATCAGCCGATCATATAACCTGATCCTCATCCCGATATGTCATTTCACCATCGTGATTTGATGACCAGGTTATCAGATAGGTGGTTGCACGGCTTTGATACGTTGTTTCAAGATCGGAACGAAGAGTCTTTTCATCAACGACTGCGATCAATCCAAGCCATGATCAGCCGATCAACATAGCTATTTCCCATCACATCGGTCCATCGTTTGATCTCAGCCCCTCATCTTAATCCGATCAGTCTCCACCATCGGATCCTCATGATTAAGAAAAAATTTAAAAGCCCCTTAAGCAATGCGCACGTACGAAGTGTAAAGTGCGCCTATAAAGCGCCATTCGCACAAGCGCGCACGCGTGCGTAGGGGTGATGCATAGAATCACCCTCAAGCTCTCCACTTATGGTGAGCCTAAGGAACTAAAGTTTCAAGGAAGAGGTTTCCATATAAGTGAACTTCCTTTCTTAATTTTTCCGATATGGGACTAAATGTTCTCACAATTTCTCATTCATCCAAAAAAGGAGGTAATGGATTTTCAAGGCCCATTTAGGTATTCCAGGTCTATTTTGGCCCATTACCCAACAAGAAATAGTTTAATAAGAGTCATAAGATAGTTATACATGTTAAGTTGGATCCTTTAAGGATGAAGACTTGCAAATTAGACTATGTTACAAGTCAACAAACTCAAATTGGATCAATTGGTTTGACCCTTTTGTTATGGGTCAGGGTTCCATATATTGCTGTCCTAACTTGATCCAACCAAAATGAAACTTGACCCAATCCATTGCCACCCACTCATCCTTGTCTTTTTCAAAGCTATATCTAGGTTCCACACAATCATTGTTCTCTTTTATCCAAGTTTCACCAAAAATCCATCTTGAAATCCCCTACAATTGTCTACATTTTTTAGGTTCAGTACTAAACCCAACAGAAAGACGCACTTGTACCCAGCACCAAGGAAATAAGTATTTTCAAAGGGTATTTGGGTCATGGCAGAATGGGATACCATTCCAACAAGAAAAAGGGAGAGGAACAGGAGTGGACCACCAGTTATCACTTGAAAAACTAGGACATCCTGACTGTCCTGGAAGTCCAGGATGATTGGTGCAGACTGAAATGCGTTTTTTCAAAATCTTTCCTTGTTGATTCATGTTGCTGATTGTGTTGGTCCATCCTGATTGAACCGTCCCATCCTGATACCATACCTTCCCACGAGCAAATTGAGATGAGGCCCAGGACCAAGATTTAAAACCTTGTTTTTCAGTTTTCCCTCCCTTGATAACCTACGGCTTGGATGTGAAAGAAGAACATGATAGGATTTTAACAGTTCATTCGATGTCACCACCTTTTCTAAGAACACTGTAGTCACCTGAATTACATTTTACTCATTATTTACTGCATGAGTACAAATAAGAAGCTATGTAGCATTGAGTTTTCACTTTTCTTTTCTTTTACTAAACTTCAAATTTAGCAACAATGAGAATATCAACTACAACAACATTGATGGTGATACAGAGCTAACCAAACTGTTAGAAACATAGTAATTTGGCATCATTGATGAGAGGAGTCCAGCTTACCTCTATTACTTACAAGCTCTGCCCATAATCCACCTGCTCCAGCATGGTTGATCTCCTATAGATGGAATTACAAGTAAATATCCAATAATTACACTCTGACCTAAACTTCGACAATGAGAAAAGTGAAAATGATCAAAATTAGAACTCCTTTGAAGTGGTGACTATCTGAAAACAATCCCCACTTAGACAAAATTAAAAGACCAGAAAAGTTTATATCATTATGATATATTGTTGATAGAAAAGAACCATCAATTTAACTCAAATGCAGATGAGTAATTAAATGTAACAACCAAACTAACTGATATAACTTGAAGTGCAAAATTATGAGCATTTTTCATAAACTCAGATTTTGGTTATCATGAAAAGGTAGCAAAAAAAGAATTCCTTAGATTAGTCTTGGTTATGGATATGAATTTTTTGCAGAAAATGTCACATTGATTAATATTGAAGGAGCTAATGAAACATTTTTATAAAGAGGAGATGATAAGGAAGGACAAATTAACCATTCAAAAATAAATCTGTATTCACAAAAGTGATCTGCTTTGGTCACAATTGAATAACAACAAATGAGTTGAAGCAAAGCGACCAATCGAGCATACTTCACATGTCAGCAGCATGCTATCTATTTGGTAACTTTTACGCCACCTTCAATCAAAAAGGCCAAACTCTAAGAAGTATTGGAAATCAATTATACCATTTCCAAATTTTTTTTAGAATTTATTGTTTCATGATGTTTCTGAAATATGCAACGATGAAAGCACATAATTCACCTCAAAAAAGATACCAAACATGTTTGCAGGCATTTTCTGTCCCAATTCTGGTGAAGCATCTACAAGCAGAAGCGCCGTCTTGTTTGCATCAAGCCCAAAAGCAAAATTTTGGCACGAAGCACATAACAGGAGCAGGACATGAAACAGAGCACTGAAATAAGCCGCTCGAAGACCCATTGCCAATCCCACAAACTATTAACGCAACCTTTGTAAACTTGCACAAATTCAGAGATGAAGAACAATCAATTGAAGGAATTCGATCCATAATAACCTAAAGTCACCTCGATTAACATGAATAAATCTAGCTCTCTGAAAAAAAAAAAATTCAATAATGATGCCCTATTAGATAAAAACGACTGGAATGTTTTATTTATGCTAAATGTGTTTCCAGCCAGGAGTCATTCTCATTGCAGTACTACACTTACCATGCTTTTCATCAAAATTTAATCTGCAACTTGGTGCAACAATTACTAGCCAGAAACATATCCTTAACTGTTTTCGAATCTCGTGTAAAATGTAATTTCGCACCCAGTTTAGATAACAAAACCAAGATCACTAAAATCAAATACCGAAAGAACCTTCTAAATAATAGGCAAAAGAAAAACCATCCGACAAGAAAAGAATCTGTGTTTTTTCGCATTAGGGTATCATACGATCAATCTATCATTCCGAATTGCTGCAAGAAACCAGATAGAAGGTCAAATGAACCTAAAAGTTAAGTACAGAGCAGAAAGCAAAAAGCCCATCTATAGAAAAGCACAGAAAAACACGAAAAAATTACCAAGTTGCAAATAAATTTTACGTCTAGAAGGTCAAACTCTTACCAACTTTGATAATTGGTCGAGATCACCAGTGCCCGAACACGAATTATATAGGGTTTGTGGAGACCATCAACGGAGGTTCTTAGAGGAGGTGGAGACGAAGATGGCTACTGCTGTTAAGGAGTTGCTGTCAAACCGATCGCCGAGATTTCGTCCGTCCGATCGGCATCCGACGGCTTCCGATCAAGCTCCGGCACGCCGACTCCCCACTCTCCGTTTCGTTGCTTGCAAGCCTTGATTGGCCTAGCCTTTACTCCGTCGCCCTCCATGCACTACGCCTTTTTGCCGGAGGATCAAGACCGTTCAATCGACGAGATCATTGAATGGAGGGTCGAATGGCGGAAAATATATATTTATGGTCTTGGCTTGTTCCAGCGGTCATTAAGGTGAGTAATGATTATAAGACAAGAATTAAGGCGTTTATTCTATTGGGATGTCTCCATCTCCCACTGAGATAGATACACGTCGACCGAGATAAGGTCGGAACCCGGGATGACGACCACGGGTGGATTGGCTGCAACGTATGGTACGAAAGATCAGAATCTTTCGTTTCTCTATTGCCACGTGCACGTACACTATATGAAAGAACTTGCTCTTTTGCCATGTTTAAGTTTGTAACGATCGGTTGCAGCATATACGTGTTGAAGTTGGGATTTTATTTTAAGAAATCCCATGTTTTGCTGCACAGCTGATTTCCTTTGCTTTTTTTTTTTTTTTTTTTTTGGCAGATTCCCTAGGCTTAAGACGTAACAAGAGGTGATCAGTGCATAGACCCCGACGCCTTGTGTGGAAATTTTAATCCCTTCCGCATCTTGTGGGATTCTTTGTATGGAAGGGTTTGCTATCATACTTATTTTTACTAGTAGATGCAATCATATCCCTTAATTTTATAAAGATGTTTGAGTAAATTTTATATAAGCAAATTGTCACTCTACCAACCCATTATAGTTGAATATTTCTTATTATTTGTTATAAATGATGTTTTAATGACATTGGGATATGTAACAGACGTAAAAATCATTAGGTTTCTCATCAATAAGTACTAAATTGCGTTGCCAACTCTCTCCCCTCCTCCCGAATCCACTCGTCGTTGGGCGAACGTTTGAACTTTCCTTTCCCCTCGCTCTCTCACCCTCTTCCTCCATCATTCTCCTTTTTTTTCTCTTCAAAAGAATAAGATAGTGTTTGGTAGAAAAAATATTATTTATGAATAAATGTATGAGATAGAGTTTATTTCCTGACTATCCCTAGGAATATCCTTTGACTATCCCATTGATCATATTAAATGTAAAAAGGTAAATATAGGATAACTTTTTTTACTCTTATTTGAAGGGATAACCAGCTATTCCTACATTTTATAGGGAATAAATTGAGGGGATATCCCTTGGTTAACCATGGTTAACCATGGATTATTCATTTGATTAACTTTATTCCCAGCTATCCTTTATAGTTATGACTTTTGGAAATAAGAGAGGATATCCAAGAAATATCCACTCTTATCCCCTATTTTAAATACTACCTAAGGGTATCTATAATGAATAGGGTTGTGGACTCGATCCTGGCTTGATTAAGCTAGCGACCCTAATCTATGCCTGTCACCCGTTATTCTTTATGATTAACACACCAATCGATTAATTAACACCGAACCCAACGAAAAACATAAAAAAAAAACTGACATTATGATGAAAAAATTATAGCACAAACAAGGCATGGTGCTTGCATGGTGTCTATCGAGATGTTATGAGAAGAGCGATGTGATTGAGGAAATACCAAGATCCCCATCCATCTTCACAAACATTAAGATAATTACACCTAAGGGCTTCTCCTTTGAGACTTTTCCCTGTGTTAGGACTTCTCCATCGATGCTTCTTAGCCCATCACCACCAATGATGATGCAACATCAAAGAACCTCGGCCTATTGAAATCCTAGCCTTCATTTTCTCCTCTTTCCTCCTCTTTATGGTGATAGTTGCCACAACCTCGCTGAAGGCAAGTAGCCATAGTGTCAAAAAGTCTGCCCTACTCTAGTTGAAGATCTCCATCTACAATCCTATCAGCCTCCTCTCTTTTTTTTTTTTTGGTACAAACGGACGATCACACTAATCTAGCGCGAGTCAGCCCAGATAGATCAGAGTACAAAATTTGTTGCAAAGGAGCAGGGCAGGGGTCACCTGGCATCAAAATCCATGGACCAGAAAGCAGAGCCACTGAAGCAACAATCCAGTCCGCCATCGAGTTGGCTTCGCGATATATATGATGGGTCTGGACGCAATCAATCTCCCGCAGAATAGCCCAAATGTCCAACAAAATCGGATTAGAAAGAGCAGGAGGGCAATTCTGCATCTGAATCCAAGCAATGACCGACATGGAGTCGCCCTCAATACAAATCCTCTGAGCATGAAGAACCCGAGCAGCATAAGAAATACCCGCCCAAGCCGCGCGAAGTTTGGTCATGGGGACAGAGGAGTCGAGAGAACCAAACCTTCCGCCGCCAAAAGGTCACCATGAGGACCTCGGATAATGAACGCTGACCCAACAATTCTTCCACGGACACTTCCGTCAAAATTGACTTTGACAAACCCTGGAGGGGGGGCTCCCAAGAGATAAGAACCGTATGTCGGTTCGCTGCCGAAGCAGCAGGGGATCCCCAGTGGCCAGAGATATCAAACCCAATATGAGCACAGTCCGCCGCCAATAATCTGATCTTCCTAGCAATCTTATGAAGAGAGATAGTGTCATCAGAGAAAATAAACTGGTTCCTAGTTAGCCAAATCTGATAAGCAGTGACCGCCCAGAGACCTTTCTTATGCTGAGGGTACCTCCGAAGGTCTAGAAGGAAAGAAGAGTACAGGGAGCCCGAGTCATTATGTCTGAACGAATAACCCATCATAAGCCAGTAGTCAACCACTCCTGAATCTGAACTTTGTTCCTCGCTCGACATCTCCTATGATGTGAGATCCTACATCATCTCTCTCAACATCTCAATCAGAGTGATGATTTGCTACTCCCTTCTCGTATTAAGGGTTTGTTCCTTTGAAGCTATTTTGATCCTTAGTTAAGACCATACGTTGACCCTATTAACAACAACATGCACCTAGGCCATCACCTTTATTAACATTGTCATCACCTTTACATCATAGGTGATCCAAGCTCCACCACTTTCATTGTCTTTAGTAACTAAGAATTGTTCGATTCATTGAGCCCAAAGGGATTCGAATAAGTGATGGTTAAAATTATGATCTAAAACAATTTTCATTGAGTTTTATCACAATTAGTTTAAAGGTCATCTGAATTAAACACCAGATTAATTGACGATCCAACTGGTTTAACTAGCCAATCTGATATGATTCTTAAAACATTGATAATCTCCATTAATAGGACATCAATCAATGAGTAATTACCATTGGTAGGGTATTAACTAACATATAACTGGCATATAACTCTTGCTTGTAGTATATTGGACATAGTCAATAAGCATTTAAAATCCATCTTCAACCTCAGCCTTTGCCATAGAGAAGTAGGATATAGGTTAAGAACCTGCCACTAAACAGGGTTCAAGTTGATAGCAAAAAATCAAAGGAGAGAAAAAAAAAAATCAAGGAAACAAATAAAAACAGCAGGGCCTATGCATTTTCTTGGGTGTCGGTAAGCAACGGCCACCTACATAGGCTCATTACGGGTGCAACAGCTGACCAAGCTCAACATGCTATGGTAACACTGATAGGAAAAGAGGAGATAATGGCTGCTCAAAATGGAGAAAGCATTTTTTTCATGGCCTAAATATAGGAAAAGAGTGAGTTTATGATGCGTTCGTATATTCTATAGAGTGTACCTCTATCTTTTTTTTTTTTTGGTACAGTAAAGGGGAAGGAGGGCTAAGTTGATCCGTAGCTAGGTCCTATGCGGTCCCGTTCCCCCCGTCAGGGAATGTTCCATGCACGACGCTGAATTTTCGCAGCTGTTCCCCGCCCGAAGGCGAGTTGGTCATGATGTGGAGAAGGCCCTGACCATCAGGCCACCGCCTGAGCGGTTAGAGTGTACCTCTATCGAAATATAAGGTTTACTAAAAGTCAATCATATGATAACAATAGTAATAAAATTTTTTACTGATTAAAACTAAACAAACATTCAATTACATTTGCTATATTAGAGATAACTTATTCTTTCGTTCTCTAAACTTTACCTAATCTTGGTTGGAAATTGTCCTAAAACCAATCAATTAACATGTAGATGATTAAGCAAGTTGTAAATGTATATGAATTATAAATTAATAAAATTTGACAGTTTACATCTTCCTGAAATAAATTCTTTTGTCATGGAGTCCTTAGAACCATAATCTATTCAATAAAGAGAGGGTTTATTGAGTGGTTCTTAAAATAGTCGCGACCAAATGATATATAGTTATAGGACAACTATGTATCAAGTAAAGGTCGTTGGTTGTCCTTTTTACCAAGGAGTGTGTGACACTGGTATGACATGCAGGTAAAGTGTATGACATTTCATTGAACGTGACTAATCTGCATAACACTCTTCTGTCAAGAAGTGTTCGCAAAGAGATATGGATATAAGTGTCCCTCTGACCAGAGATCATCATGGTAGCTTGCAAGCAACCTACTGTACTTTGGTGCCGGATTACCTGGATTTCTAATCCAATGACACAAGGTTTCTGGGTGCAGTAAAGTACTTGTGGAGCAGTGAGTGGATCAAGATGGGATTGACCCCTCCAAATAGTTTGGAATAAATGTCTCACTGTGTTTCAATTTAGCAAAACCTTGGCCAGGGTAGTCCCTGTGAGGAGTCACAGGACTTATGAAGATTGAGACACTTTATAGATGAACTGATTAAGGGTTGGCAGTTAAAACCTAAGTCGTCCTGAGCATTGAGGGTCAAAGGGATGAATTATATGGTAACCGTATGCCAGAGGTTCTTGATTGTTGCTCTGCAACCTTCGACCTATTCGGACGTCGAATGTCATTGCTAGATGGTGACTTCGATTAGTATTGGAAGTGTTTCAGTGCTACCGGCTTAGTGTTCGAACCTATGGGATCACACGCCATAGGGGATTCTATTTGACTAGATGATTGAGAAACTAAATGTTAGTAAATTAATTGAAGGATTAAATTGGCAATACGATTGCTGGCTAGCTCAATTTGATTGAGCTATGAATATCTTGGTCAAATCAAAAAGGATTTGGTTTGGACTTAAATTTAGGTAAGCCTAATGTTAACATCCTTGCCGTTTAAATTTGAATTATGAATTTGAATTTTAAACTAATTTTAATTTCAAGTTTAAAGATTGAATTTTGAATTCAAAATTTTAAGTATGAATTTAAAATGGATGTTAATGACCTCTCCCTAATTGCCCCTCATTCCTTAATTTCTAACATTTTTGGTTTTTAACTGAAAAAGAAGATGAAGAGTTTCTTCCTTAACTCCTTTTTGGTTTTTAATTGAAAAATAAAACGACAGGGAGATGAGAAGTTTTTAGGGTAAAAGGGATTCTGGCTATAAAACCTGGGGGTAAGATGTTTCCTGGTGACATACATCCTTTTGACAATTCTATGAGCACCTTAGTGTTAAAGGGAAAAAAATCTCATCGTCGAAGCCTAGGAGAGGAGCTAGCACTCTGAAGAGGCTGATTAGGACCAGAGCCCCGGTGTGGATTACCTGTACAAGCCATACACCTTTGTGTAGCTTTGTGAGTGATTAAGCATCAAAGGTAAAAGATTCAATATTTACTGGTGACTTAGATGAGATCTAAGGCACTATGCAACATACATAGATATAATCTATGTTATTGTTTTATTATTATTATATAGGTTTGATCTATGATGTATTAGATCTTTTATACTTATATATATTGATCCTATTGTAGGCTGATATTGGATTAGATCCAATATCTTATTGCTTCCGTTGCATGTTTATTTTACAAAATATCAAAATGCATTTATATTTATTTATGTTGCCTACAAAAGCTTTTCTAACAATGGTATCAGAGCCTGGTTAGTGTTCTTAGTTTCTATCATGCTCTACTTTGGCATGGTCCAATGAGAAAGGCTACTGGTAGTGCCCTGGATCATCGTGCCCAACGAGCGTCTGGTGGGGATATCAAGGATGCACCAATGAGGGAGGCTACTGGTAGTACCTCGGTGCGTGGTGCCCAACTACTCATGATTCAAAGAGTGCAATAGGTTGCTGAGAGCACTTGAAGGCTATTTTGGTAGGAAGCTAAGTACTTGGATTGGGTAAATTCACAAGGCCATCCGGTCATAGGAGAGAAGTAGGGTTTAAAGACCTTCTTTTTCATTCAATGGGATCTCCTATGGCGTGTAGGGATGCCACCTGTGTCATGACTCATGAAGAAGAAAATGAAAAGAATATAGATTAAAATGTTTTAATTTTTTTTGTTGATATGATCATAAATTATTTTAATTTTTTGTAAAATCTATTTTACATGTTAAATTAAAATTATTTCAATTTAAGAGTTTTATTGACTTTAATTGAGATCTTAAATGATAAAGATATCTAGAAATATGATTTGAAGATCTTAAGTCATTTGTATAAGTTTTAAGGGTCATGGGTTAGCTTGAGTTGGATCCTTAATTGGGTTAGACCTAAGTTTAGATTAATTGGACTAAAAAGAGAACTTAAATCTAATCAACAGTTGAGTTAGGTTACATTCTTTTTTAGATCTATCTAATTAGTTAGATTGATTAGTTCATAAATCTAAATGGACTTGTTTTGTTGCTCAGTGGTAATCCAAGTCTTTAAACTAATTCAATCAAATCTGATGAACCCATCCCATGGTCTCACCTACCTGTAAGATATGGTCGATCAGAATTGATTGGATAACTCCATGATTCAAGTTAGCTCATATCACTTATGGTGAATCAGTATGACTGATTAAGGTACCCATGGACTAATTATTCATGAACCATTTTACAAGTTAGTGGAAGAATTCTTGATTATAGTCCATGTGTTCTCTTTCATATGTCACACATTAAAAAGAAATCCTCTAAATTATTAGGTCCTTAAAAAGATGAAGTTATGGAGATAACTAAGTCTTAGCCTCCTATTAAGTGGATGATAATGGGTCCAATAGTTGGGTGATCATTGGCAGACCCAAAGGTCGAATGTTCATCAGGCTATTGAAATTGCCAATCCTAATATGATGGCTCAATGTGACTCTCTTAACGATAGTCAGGTGGGCCGACCAAAGTCGGGCTTGACTATTCATTGAATTTTGTCATGTTAATGGTTGGACCTAACTAGGACCTTCAATAGGAGGCCCAAAAGCCGATTGAAGAGTACTCTAGGGCAAAATTAATTACTAGAAGTTACTTGGAGAAGTAATCGATTAAAGAACCTACCTTTAGATGTGCATGGGTGAGCCGGCCAAAGTTGGACTTATGTATTGTCTATTGGATTCTAGTACCCACTAAGAAATTAAGAGTAATTCCTCGGATTGGAGGTAGAGGCTACCACTCTGAATAAAATATTAGGAGGGCCTTTAGACTAAAGTCCATATCTTTAGGATAATAATTCATATATAGTAATAGGTTTTTGGTTTTCCTTTCAGATAATGTCTACCAACTTGTCGCTCCGTTCATTGCTTGATAATGAAAAAATTAAGGTCCCAATTTGATAGCCGGTATCGAAGGCTTAGGATTGTCCTAGAGCATGAACGGATCCTTTATGTGATAACGGATCCAGCACCTGAAGTCCCTACTTCTAATGCTCGGGGTTCGATCAGGGATACTTATCAGAAGTGGCTCTCTGATCGGACTACTGTCCGATGCATAATGCTAGCAGCGATGAACGACGAGTTCAGTCGAAAATTTGAGAAGCCCAACCAGAGGAAATTCTTCAAAAGTTGAAGGAATCCTTTAGAACACCAGATGATGTTGAGAGGTATAAGGTCTCTTGTGCCATCTACAACGCGCGGATGCGTGATGAAGCCTCAGTCACTGATCATGCATTGTACATGATCGAAATGATTGAACGCTTGGCAAACTCGGTTGTCCCTTGCATGAACAACTTGGGAAAAGATGCGATACTGAACTCCCTACCTCCTTCCTATCTTGACTTTCTCGATCATTATAGAATGAATAAGCCTGCTGTAAACTACCATGGTTTACTTGGTTTACTGCAAACTTATGAGAAAGATCACCAGCTCAATAAAGGGGTAGTGAATTTAGTGGAAGGTTTTTGGGAGGTCATCATCCTTTAAGAAAGGAAAAAGAAAAATAAAAGGAAGAAGGTGCAAAATGCTGGAACCAATCAGGCTAAAAAGGTTAAAGCTGATCAGAGTAAGACAGAGTGCTTCTTTTGCAAGAAGCAGGGTCATTGGAAGAGAACTATCCCTTTTATATTGCATCCCTTGACCCGAACAGGTCCAAGAAGAGGAAGCAACAAGAAATGCTGAACAAGGTATATATATGATAACGCCTTGTAATTTTTCTATCTATGATACTACTAATTGGGTATTGGATACCGGAAGTCCAATTCACATATGCAATTCTTTGCAGGGACTTCAAGTTAGTAGAAGATTCGAGGACGATGAAAGATTCTTAAATGTGGGAAATGGAAGCCAAGTTCCAGTCCTGGCGTTGGGAGTCATCAAACTTGTTTTTAAGTCTTGTACAATCATTTTAAATGAATGTCATTATTGTCCATCTTTCATTTTAAATGTCATTTCTGCAAGCCAATTGGCCATGTCTGGTTATGAACTATCAATAAAGAATGACATTTGCAAAATCATTATGAATGGTTCTGTTGTGATGAATGGATATATGAGTAATGGCATATATGTACTATCACGACCTATTAGTGTAATGTATACATCTAGCAAACGCCCTAGAATAAACGATATCAGTAATGCTTACCTTGGCACTGCCGGTTAGGTCATATAAACAAGAACAAATAAACAGGTTGAGACAAGAAGGCTACTTAAGGTTAATGATTTCGAATCATTACCAACCTGTGAATCTTGTCTTATGGGTAAAATGACCAAATCATCTTTTAGTAGAAAAGGTGAACGGGCCAATAAAATTCTAAGTCTGGAACATACCGATGTATGCGGACCTATGAATATCAGTGCCAGGGTGGGTATAATTATTTCATTACTTTATAGATAACCTTTCGAGGTATGGTTATATATTCTTGATGAGACATAAGTCTGAATCATTTGAAATGTTCAAATGATATCGTAATAAAGTAGAAAAACAAACTGAAAAGTTTATCAAAACCCTTCGATCAGATCGAGGTGGTGAATATTTTCCAGTGAGTTTCTAACATATCTTGAGGAGAATGGGATTCTCTCTCAATGGACACCTCCAGGGACACCTCAGTTAAATGGAGTGTCTGAAAGGAAGAATCGAACCCTGTTAGACATGGTTCGGTCCATAATGGGCTTTGCATCTCTGCCGATCTCCTTTTGGGGTTATGCTTTAGAGTCAGCTTGTTATCTTTTAAATAGGATCCCAAGTAAGTCCGTTAACAAAACATCATATGAGATATGGACTGGGCATAAGCCGATACTCTCACACCTTCGGGTCTGGGGCTGCCCGACTTATGTTAAACTTTTGAAAATAGATAAGCTTGGACTAGGTCTACCGGTGCCTATTTGTAGGATATCCAAAAGAGATTAAGGGGTATTACTTTTACTTGCCTGAAGAACAAAAGTTGTTCATCAGTCTTAGGGTTATCTTTTTAAAAAAGGAGTTCCTTGGTGAAGGAACTAGAGCTACTAAGATTGAACTTAGTGAAGTTCAACAAGGAGAAAAACCAATACACTTAAGAGACAATACATAAATGGATTTGATTAGATCAAACCAAAGCCTATATAAGAACCATTAAGGAGATCTAGTAGGGTACTCCGTCAACCGGACAGATACTATGGTTTCTTGGTCCGGGACAACGATCCTATTGAACTCGATGAGAATAATAAGGATCTGATCACCTATATGGATGCAATGCAGAGGTTTGACTCTGAGAAATGGCTAGAAGCCATGAAATCCAAAATAAAGTCTATGAAAATCAACAATGTATGGACATTGGTTGATCCACCCGAGGGATAAAACCCATTGGGTGCAAATGGATTTTCAAAAGGAAAAAAGGCGCAGATGGGTAGGTAGAGACCTATAAATTATGGTATAGACTATGATGAGACATTTTCTCCTGTGACAATGCTCAAATCCATTCGGATTATGCTTGCTTTAGCAGCACACTTTGATTATGAAATCTGGCAAATGGTGTCCGAACAGCTTTCCTGAATGGTGAGCTGGAAGATGAGGTGTATATGATACAACCTGAAGGGTTCACATCCACAGATGAGTCAAAAGTATGCAAGCTACAAAGATCCATTTATGGATTAAAGCAAGCATCTCGGAGTTGGAACATGCGGTTTGATAAATGTATCAAGACGTATGGTTTCGTTAGAATAAGAAGAACCTTGCATTTAAAATGGGCTAATGGTTCTATGGTTGTATTCCTTGTGTTGTAAGTGGATGACATTCTCTTAATCGGGAATGACATCCCAGCACTATAAGGAATAAAGGTTTGGTTGTCATCTCAGTTTTCTATGAAGGACTTGGGTAAGCCTCTTACATACTTGGTATGAAAATCTATAGAGATAGATCTAAGAGGTTCTGGGTTATCCCAATCTACGTACATAAACATTATGTTGAAACGGTTTAGCATGGAGAATTCCAAGAAAGGCTATCTTCCAATAGGCCATGAAATTTCTTTCTCCAAAAGGATTATGCGATAACTCCAGAGAAAGAGAGCGTATGAGTAGGATTCCATATGCTTCGGCAGTGGGTTCTATCATGTATACTATGATATGTACTAGACCAAACGTGGCATATTCACTAGGAATAGTGAGCAGATACCAGTCTGACCCAGGTGATGCTCATTGGAAAGTAGTAAAGACTATTCTTAAGTATTTACGAAATACTAAGGATCAATGGCTAATTTATGGAGAACCTGACTTAAAACTTGTAGGGTATACTGACTCTAGTTTTCAGTCAGATAGGATGACAAAAGAGTGTATCAGGATTTATTTTTATCCTAAATGGAGGAGTGATCTACTGAAAAAGTTTCAAGCAACACACTGTGGCGGACTCAATATGCGAGGCAAATATATTATGACATCAGATGCAGCAAAGGAAGCTGTATGGTTGCAAAAGTTTCTAGGAGAACTGAGAGTGACACCTTCACTGGATGGTCCTATTTTGGTGTACGATAACAACACCGGTGCTATTGCTAGATGGCGACTTTGATTAGTATTGGAAGTGTTCCAGTGCTACCGGCTTAGTGTTCGAACATATGGAGTCACACGCCATAGGGGATTCTACCTGACTGGATGATTAAGAAATTAAATGTTAGTAAATTAATTAAATGATTAAATTGGAAATACGATTGCTGGCTAGCTCAATTTGATTGAGCTATGAACATCTTGGTTAAATCAAATAGGATTTGGTTTGGACTCAAATTTAGGTAAGCCTAATATTAACATCCTTACCATTTAAATTCAAATTATGAATTTAAATTTTAAATTAATTTTAATTTTAAGTTTAAAGATTAAATTTTGAATTCAAAACTTTAAGTCTGAATTTAAAATGGATGTTAATGACCTTTTCCTAATTACCCTTCATTCCTTAACTTCTAACATTTTCGGTTTTTAATTGAAAAAGGAGATAAGGAGATGAAGAGTTTCTTTGTTAACTCATTTTCGGTTTTTAACTGAAAATGAAGATGAAGGGTTTCTTCTTATCTTTTAAGAAACGTTGGAAAATGGAATGAAAATGATAGGGAGATGGGAAGTTTTAGGGTGAAAGGGATTCTGGTTATAAAACCTAGGGTAAGATGTTTCCTGGTGACATACATCCTTTTGATAATTCCATGAGCACCTTGGTCTTAAAGGAAAGAAATCTCATCATCGAAGCATAGGAGAGGAGCTAGCACTCCGAAGAGGCTGGTCAGGACCAGAGCCCCGGTATGGATCACCTGTAGAGGCCATACACCTTTGTGTGGCTAACAGAAGTACTATCTACCATCGCCTTCTACTGCTACGTGAGTGATTAACCATCAAAAGGTAAAAGATTCAATATTTACTGGTGACTTAAATGAGATCTAAGGCACTAGGCAACATACATAGATATGATCTATGTTATTATAATTATTTTATTATATAGATTTGATCTATGTATTAGATCTTTTATACTTATATATATTTGATTCTGTTGTAGGCTGATATTGAATTAGATCCAATATCTTATTGCTTCCGTTGCATGTTTATTTTATAAAATGTCAAAATGCATTTCTGTTGCCTACAAAAGCTTTTTTAACAATCTCATCACATGCTAAGCATTCAATAGCTTTATAAGGAAAATTTAAAAGAATGCAACGAGCTAAATAACTCAGTAAGAATCCCAAAATGTGCATAATACAATGTAAATAAAAAGTAATATAATGTGATAAAATATGTGCAATAGAATAATATAATTATCTTACCTTATATGTTTCAATTTATATAATGTTCAAAATTGCACCAACCATGCATAAAGTTTAATATGTTAGCTAGATGCCAATATTAATTAATCATTTATATTAAAATTGCACCAAAATTGTAATTTTAATAAATTGCAATAGAACAACATAATTATCTTACCATATATATTTTAATTTATATAATGTTCAAAATTGCACCAACCATGCATAAAGCTTAATATGTTAATTAGATGCCAACATTAATTAATCATTTATATTAAAATCTAACCAATAGATTTTAGTCCTTAGGTTCTATCCTAACCAAGTTAACTTTTAATTAACTAAAAGGATCAAGGTTTTAATGTAACTCAAGGGTTTAGGTATTGAACCCCACAACAGTATACTTTTTGACTAGTTAATTGCTCCTCTACACAATATAGGACATTTAATTAGAAACAAAAATCAAAAGAATATAATTAGAAACAAGGCCATTGAATCTAGAGAGAGAGAAGATAGACTAAGCTAAGGAATAGTGGTTTAAAGTTTAATAACAAAGTGGAATCAATGATTTAATATCAATTATTAGAGCTGAAAATTTTGGAGTTCTTTATTGAGATGCCATGAAGTGAATAAAAAAGAAAAAACAATCAAGAAAAGAGGAAAGGAGGAGATGAGGGAGAGATTTAAGTCTCTTAAGAGAAGAAGGTATGTTTTAGGCTAAACCATAAACGTTGTTCTAGGCTTAGCACCTTATAAGGGAGACAAATAAGTGTTGCATGTTGGAAAGATACAATTGATGAAGTGATACCAAATTAAATAGAAAATGAAGAAAATAGATCAAAGAATAGAATGAGAAGGGTATCTGATCCTGTCTAGCCTCTAACTTGCACTTTGATGATTAAAGCCTCATCATCGTTTGTAGAGGCCTCAAGAGAGGTGGCTAGAAAAAAAAAAATTTAATGTGATAGTGGGCTATGATTGAAAGAATAGAAGATTTATGCCTACCTTAATCAGGCAGTGATGCTCAACTAGGAGGTTGCTGATAACTCAGGAATGATGATAAGGAGACAAGATGGGAATTGTTGGGAGGAAAAAGACAAAGGGAGTAAGAAAATAAAGAAGATAGGACCAGATTTCCTCTTACTTGTCCTTATTGACGTGGCTTTCAGTGGAGAGGATCACTAAGTTTCACTCACGTGAGTAAATGCTAATAACTTCAGTAATTGGCAAGATGATTTCATGTATAATACGGAATAAGAAATATATTTCTGCATTAGTAGAAATAAAATTTTCTAATTTACAAGGGCTCTAAGCAACATAAATTAGCTTAAATGAATTAAGATAGATAAGAAAAATTACGGCGCATAGAAAGTTAGAGGCAGAAAACTAATATATTTTAATTAAATTGAAAAAAAAGGTTTCTTGATGCTATCTTGAATCCTCCTCACCTTTATCTCACCATGAGAGACAGCTATATTAATTATGAAGTATTCTTAGACTTTTTTTACCTCTAGCCAGCAACCTGCCTAGATGCTTTATTAATCTTGTACCATCGACATGTGTGAGGCTGGCGGCCAAAAAATATAAATTCGATTATCTACATTAATTTCTTGAGTGAAATGGCAAAGACCACATAATTATCATCAGTAATATAAAAACCTGACAGGAAAGTGACGTCAACAATAAACTACCAAGAGATCGAGGACATGGAATGATTTTGGTATGCAAGGTGATGTGGCTGGTAGCGCCACATAGACATTAACGATAAAGCTAATTGACGGCATGGGGAAGCAAACGGTTGCGTTTCTCAAGGACAGCCCGCTCTTCGACGGACCGCGCTTTCTCCAAGTCGGCCCAGTGGCCCCAACTTCTCCAAGTCAGTCCCCAGCGGCCCCGACTTCCCGAGTCGATCCTCAGAGGCCCCGACTTCTCCGAGCCGGCCCCCAGCGGCCCCGCCTTCTTCCGATTCGGCTTAGTGGCCCTGACTTCTTCAAGTCGGCCCCAACGGCAATGACTTCTCCAAGCCGGCCCTAGTGGCTCCGCCTTCTTCAAGTCAGCCCTAGCAGCCCCTGGCCAAGCCCACCTACCGCCTGACCTGCACTGCTGATACAGTCAGGCCACCTACCATCTTACCTGCTCAGCCTGACGTAGCAGGCCACCTACCGCCTGACCCACGTAGTTGATGGGACCGTGCCCACCAACCATCAGGCCCATGTGCTCGATGGGACCAGGCCCACCAACTAGCTCCTATTCACGTAATCTCCACGAGCTCAGCAGACATTCCTCTTCACGAACTCCATGTGGCTAATCCCCAGACGGATACCGAAGGTCTATAAAAGGGTTAGAGAACCAAGAATAAAGGTACGTTGACATCTGCGTCTACTCACACATCCTCTAACCTAAGAAGATACTCCGATCCTCGGAGTCTTCCTCTCTTTCAGAGCTTCTTCAAGCTCTCTCTACTCTGACCTTGATTGCTAACTTGACCGTCGGAGGTCCCCACCGGAGCTCCCTCTAGTTCTAGGACTTCTTTCCGGCCACTTGCTCCGGAGAAAGCTGCACCAGCAAATGGAGTTTTTTCCACGTCCGGTTCCGATGATCAAGGTCAACAGATTGGCGTGCCAGGTAGGAGGGAGAAAGATGAGCTTTACAACACTTGTCTGCAAGTTCTCCTTCCCTTCTTCATCGATATGGTGGTGACGCGTGCTCAGGATACCTTGCCAGTTATCCTGGGGGGCACCTCCAACCGGCAGAGCATCTGGAGGCCAACCTCCCTGCTGCTAACCCTCTAGCTACTCTCGCGCCACCAGCCGTGGCCACTCAAGCTGAGCAACTGGCCACGCTCACCAACAAGTCCAAACTCTCACAGCGATGATCCACGGACTATGTGAGCAGCAGTCTGTGGCTACCCAATATCAGCATGCTCTACCTGCACCACCACCTGCTACATGGCTAGTTAGCAGTCGCTCGAGGAAGATCCCCTTGTTGGAAGGCTTGCCGCCGTTGTGCCTCTCCCAGAGGGCACCATCGGGAGCCCCTCAAGAGGTCACGCTCCTTCGTTCGTAGCCCGGCAAGTCTTTCCCAGAGCCATGGCATCAGGAAGAGCCTAAGTGGAGGCACTGCCACCCGCACTCTTCCCCTTCTCTTCTTCCTCATCTTCTGGGCCACCCAAGAAGATGTCAGCCATCAATTGCCAGGTGAAGGAATGTCTGGATGAATACCACCGACGGCTGAAGGAGCTCACCAAAAAAGCCAACAACTAGCTGGAGGAAGAGTACGACACCCGTCCTCCATATGCTCATCGAATTTTGGACGAGCCCGTCCCCTCCAGATTCTGTCTCCCTCAGCTGGATTCGTATGATGGTACGATGGATCCCCTCGATCACCTCGAGAGCTACAAAACTCTCATGCAAGTCTAAGAGGCTACAGACGCCCTCATGTGCAAGGCGTTTCCCGCCACTTTGTGGAAGGCTGCTCACGCCTGGCACTCCTGTCTATCCCCGCATAGCATCGATTCCTTTTGAGAGCTGGAAAGGGCATTTCTGGCGCACTTCGATACTTGTTGAAGGATCCGTGGGTTGTAGACAGCCTCTTCTCCGTACGTAAGGAGGGGGAGTCACTTCGAGACTTCGTGGCCCGTTTCAAGAGCGTCCTCGAAGTTTATCATTTGGACGATGCGGTGGCAACTCTGGCACTGAAGTAGGGACTTCTCCCCTCCCGCTTCATTTTCTCTCTGGACAAGAAGCCACCCAGCTCCTACTCCGACCTCCTCCTCCACGCACAGAAATACATCCGTGCGAACGAGGCCGACTTTACCCACCGAGAGTCCGAGAGGGGTTCCAGTCAGAGGTCTGCCCGCTCTGAGCCAAGCGGGTCCTCTCATCCTAAGAAGCCTGAGCCGCCGCACTGATCGGATAGCAGGCGTCGCAACCTTGCCCCCAGGGAGAGCGAGCTCATGCCTCTCCTTGCCTCTCGCTCTCACATCCTCATGGAGATCGAGGGTGAGCCTTATCTCCAGCGCCCTTCCTCTATGAAGAAAAGTTTTTTCCGCAATAAGAGCCACTACTACCGCTTTCATCGGGACTACGACCACGATACCGATAACTACTACAGCTTGAAGCGTGCCATTGAGAAGCTCATCCATAGGGTTACCTTGGGAAGTATGTCCAAAAGGCACCCCAGGCTGTTCTAGCACTAATGGGACCTCCACCCGCTCAGGCCATTGTCGACAATTCCCGATGGAGAGGACAGTGGGGATGGTGTCATGAGGGGCAGTTCTTCATCCAAACAGCCTAGGGGGAGTGGGACTTAGATGATGTAATCCCTAGAGGAGAGTTAGCCAGAGTTGACAATGTAAACAATAAAGGCATCATTGTTTTGATGACAATCGCCAAGCACATTATAAAAAAGATCCTGATTAATAGTGGCAGCTCGGCTGACATCATTATCTACGATGCATTTGTTAGGATAGATTTGTTTATTGATTCTCTTCAGCCAGTGATGGCTCCCTTGGTCGGATTCACAGAAGATTTAGTGAGGGTGGAAGGCGAGATCACCTTACCTGTGATGGCCGAAACACCGCTGTGTCAGAGCACTATCATGATAAGGTTCTTAGTCGTTCAAGTACTTTTGACAACAATACCATTCTCGGTTGACCCGGCCTTAATCTCCTTGATGCGGTCTCTCCACCAGCGGCTGCTCGTGCAGTTCCCTACTAGCAATGGGATCAAAGATGCAGGGAGAGACCAATCCAGTCCTATCCTACTATCACACAGCGTCAAGCCCTCAAGAGATTGCACCTCCTTTAGAGGTGCCGGACCCCTGAGAGTCCAATAAAGGGGGAGGGCCGGCTGAGCGGCTGCTGGCCTTTCCACTAGGGGATGACCTTGCAAGGACAGTGTGTCGATGGACTTCTCCCTGTAGAAGACCGGGATCACCTCCTGACTTTCTTGCGGGCCAATTTGGATGTTTTTGTCTGGTCAGTGTCCGACATGCCCAGCATTCCATCATAGGTGATAAGCTCAACATCGACCCGAGGCACCATCCGATCCATCAAAGAAAGAGGAGTTTTGCTTCCGAGCGGCAGAGAGCCATTGACGAGGAGGTCAACAAGCTGCTTGGCGCTAGCCATATCCGGGAGGCGCACTATCCGAGTTAATTGGCCAACATGGTCATGGTCCGTAATGCCAATAATAGGAGCTGAAGAATCTGCATCGACTTCACCGACTTCAACAAGGCGTGCCCAAAAGATAGCTTCTCATTACCTCGGATTGATCAACTGGTGGTTTAACATCTGGTCATGAGCTTCTCAGCTTCATGAATGCCTTCTTTAGGTACAACCAGATAAAGATGGACTCGGATGATGAGGAGCACACCTCTTTTGTGACCGAGAAAGGTATCTACTATTATAAGGTGATGCCTTTCGGCCTCAAGAATGCAGGAGCAACCTATCAGAGGTTGATGAACAAAGTTTTCGAAGACCAACTAGGCCAGAACATGGAAGTCTACGTGGATGACATGCTGATGAAGAGCGCCCATGCTTTTGACCATATTTTCGACATGGAGGAGACCTTCAACAATCTCCATCGCTACAAAGTTAAGCCGAAATCGAAGAAGTGTGCCTTCGGGGTCACAGTAGGGAAATTTTTGGGCTTTATGGTGACTCAGCGAGGAATTGAGGCAAACCCAGAGAATATCAGTGCCATCCTCGATATGAGACCATCAGACAGCAAGAAGGAGGTGCAGTGGGTCATCGGGAGGGTAGCAGCCCTAAGCCGGTTTCTCTCCAAATTGGTTGAGAGGTGCCTGCCCTTTTTTAGGGCCCTGCATAAAGTGAACGGGTTCGAGTGGATAGAAGATTGCCAGAGAGCTTTTGAAGGATTGAAAGCATTCCTATCTACCCCACCACTCTTGTCGAAGTCGAGCGACGGAGAGAGCCTTTTCCTTTACCTCGCCGCCTCCTCGGAGGCTGTCAGCTCCGTCCTAGTGCGCCACGACGTCGATGGAACCCAGAAGACTATCTATTATGTGAGCAAGGTACTCCACGATGCTGAGGTCAGGTACTCTAAGATAGAGAAGATTATCTTTGCTATGATCATTTTTACACAGCGTCTCCGGCCATATTTCCAAGCTCACCCTATTGCGGTACTCACGGATCAACCCCTCAAAGCCATACCGGCCCGTCCTGACACCTCGGGCCGGCTTGCCACATGGGCTATCAAGCTGGAAGAGTTCGACCTCTCATTTCAGGTAAGGCCGACTCTAAAGTCTCAAGTCTTGGTCGACTTTCTGGTCGAGTGCATCTGGACGAGGAGCAAGCGAAGGAAACTCCTGTGGTGCAACTTGACACCGAGCTTGATGACGTGGGGGAGTTTTGGATCCTTCACATGGATGACACCTCAAACTCTCAGGAAAGCGATGCCAGCCTCAACCTTGCGGGTCCGAAGGGCGAAAAGGTGGAGTACGCTCTTCGACTCCTCTTCAAAGCTACGAACAACCAGGCCGAGTACGAAGCCCTGCTAGCCAAAGTGAGATTACTTGCTACCGAGCCTAAGTGTTGGAACTAGCATGACATTGTAGAACACAGAGCAATCATAAGAGATAATTGAAGACTTTTTAAACAAAAACTTTTCTCTTTATTGATGATTCTAGATAATTATAAAATCTGACTTGAAGTCGGCTACAAAAAGTAAAAGAAAACGATACAAAGAGAGCCTAATCTATGGCTTGCCGGGTCCCAACTCTCTGTCGACCTCGTCCCGTCCAACTCTCCATCGTCAGGGTCTCGAAGTTGGATGGCTTCTAGATCGAGATCTCTGATTCCAAATACCTCGGCGACCTTCGCCTTGTAGTGCTTGAAACCCTAGGCATAGGTGTCGAGGCTGGCTTTGGTCATTTCTTGTTCAAACTCCGACGAGCCTCAGAACTCTGCAATAGCACCCTGAGCCCATGCCTCGGCTTCCCAGACTCATGCCTCGGCTTTCTCAGCTCGGGCTTCAGCTCCCCAAAGCCTAGCTCTCGGCCTCTTTAGCCCGGACCCTGGCATCCCAGACTTGGGCCACGGCTTCGACCCGCCTTTGTTCTACCTCCTGTGCCACCATCTCCGCCACGGCGGCCCTCCCCACGGCAGCATGAGCCTCAACTGCCGCCGCATCGGCCCGGTTCTCGGCATCCCTAAGCTGGCGGGCCAGCTCTCCACCCTCCTCTCGATCGACTCCAGGCTGGACAAAACTACTACTAGCTTGGCCTTGGCCATGAAGGACCAGTTGTGTTCGACTGCCGCCTTGTTCTCCGCCTCCCTGAATCGGGCCCTCCATTCGTCCCGGTCAACTTGCGATGTGAGAAATTTGACGACCAAGTCGTTCTTCTAGTCTTGGCCTCTTCTAGCTTTCGAGTGAACTTCTTAGTCACCTCTCTGCATAGGACCCGGTACTTATCCACTCTCTTCTAGGAGCGTGGGACTGAGTTGCACGTTCGGATCATCGAGTCTCGAAGGGCAAGGACCTCGTTGGCCACCTACATGGATCAACCTGTCAGCTATAAATTACATTAAATAAACATGAAAGGCGCGCAAACAAAAATTACTTGGAGCACCGACACGTAGGCCATGTCAAGAAGCCTGACAGCAGTATGGTGGTGCAACTGTGCACGGAAGTGCGGCAGGTGCACCCTCTCCAGTAGATGCTTCGCCTATCTTGCATCCTCCATCGTTGAGAGCCTCTTCTACGCCGGCCACAGTGGTCGGGTTGGTGCTTTTTCGACCGCCCGCTGGGTAGTGGCTCGGGCGGCTGTCGGCGGCGAATCTTTCGGCTTGGCCTCACCTTCATCTCCTGGCCCTGCCTCGGCATCATTCGCCATCGGTGCCGCCTCCCCCTCTCTGGCCATCGGGGGAGCCTCTTCTGCCTTCGACTCGGGAGGAGTCAGATGTTCACCTTTGATTCCCGACTCTCATGCCTCGGCTAGCTCCATAGGGGCAGGAATCCCATTCTCGGGATCCAGATCCATGACCACCGGCTTAGGAGCAGTCGGGGTCCCCTCGTCGGCATCTTCGGGTGGGGCCGGCTAGCCCCCCTCCTCTATTTCTGCCTTGGTTGCCATGGGAGGCACTTCGCTCGCCAGCGCCTCGGCCGAGACGTTCTCCCTTAACTCCTCCGCAGGAGCTGCCTCTGCCGGAGTCACCTTCGTCGGATCCGCCTTTGCGAGGACTTCAGAGGCCCAGGCCAGCTCACCCTGGGCTCTATGCCGAGCCCTCTTTGCCGACCTCACCTCCTCGCTGGCCTCTCGCCTCTTTTTGCGTATGGTTGCCTTCAGTTTCTCGGTAGGTACCTTCATCATTGCACAAGAAATCAACAGTTAGCAAAGGAAAAAGTCAAGCCTGAGGACAAGAAGGATGGGTCTCGCGCTCACTAACCGCCGGAGCCAACTCGGCCTCATAGAGATTCTCCTCAGCCAACAATTCTTTGTAGGAGGGGATCTCGGAGGACATCAAACAGTCGTAGAGCTCTCGATCCCTCTCGTCCATGATGAAATTTTTATTAGGGCCAACATCGGGTTCTCTCCAGTTTACCCTCACTCCTTCCACGTGGGCAAATAAAAGATGGGATTTCCATCCCTTGACTTTGGAGGGAAGGTAAAGGGATAGAGCTCGACCTGGCCTAGAAGTGAAAATCCACCACCCATCCTCACCATGGTGGCAGAGCTTATAAAGGGCCCCGAACAAAGAAATCCTAGCTTCCAAGCCCTGGAAGAAGTGGAGGAAGACAAACGCACAGATGATCCAAACCGAGTTCGAAGTCAACTATGCAGGGACTAGCCTATGCCTATCTAGCAAGTTCAAGAAAAAAGGAATTAAAAGGAAGACGCAGCCCGCACCTGAATAACTCTTCGTACAGAGCTATCCGATTGGATTGGTCGGAGGTCACCCTGTCCTCGGATCCAGGCACAAACAGTTGGATGAAACTGGGAACTCTATACCTACTCCTAAGGTTTTCTACCTCCTCAGAAGTCATGTTGGAAGCCACCCTCTCGGCCCTGCCAAATCAGGACTGGCTGCTGAAGGAGAGGTCGAACAGTCTGGGGATGGTGGAGCTACCTAGATGGAGGTACCCTAGAGGGAGACGCTCGAGGTGGCGGTTGGGCATCTACCGCCGGACGGTCGTGGATAGTGACACCCCCGACCGATCGACACCTACGGTGGACTAAGGGACCTCATGTTCCTCATCCGAGGAACGAGAATAACTCACAACGAGCCTCTTACCCTCCCAGATGGCGCATCGATCCATGGGTGCAAGGAAAAAGAGGCAAAAAAGGGAACTAACCTGGTATCGAGGAAAGAAAGTGAAGGCTGGAAGTTTCAGATTCTGAAGGTTCAGGGCTCAGAAGAAGAAGGCAGCAAAGAAGATGATGGTAGCATAAAGGTCGCCCTCAAGCGTGAGGGATGGTTTTATACTAGTTTTTGAATCATCTTGCCCAAGGCGTCGCCACATGGCCTTCTGCTATTGCACGGAACGTCCAGCTGTTGATGATCCTGCAAGAGCCCGAGGTGCGATGCCTCGGTTCCGCCCAAGAAGTAGGATTTGCAGCCAATGATGAGACGTGGGGAGCTGTGGAGAAATGATAGCGCCCTCTTTTCTTCCATTCTTCGAGAGATATTCTCTCGGTGTGCCCGGTGCTGACGTCATCTTCTGCGCTTTCACTTGATTACGAAAGATTTTCGAAGCGACATCGCCTCAGGAGGGCACACCGCACCTCTGACGATTAAAGGCGCAAGAAAGCTAGCTAGCAGTTATTACAAATTTTCGTACTCCTTTCGCCTAAGGGTCAATGGACATATGGCCCCTCAAGCTTAGGAGCAGAGGGGCATCGGATGTGGCTGGTAGCTCCATGTAAACATTAACGATAAAGCTAACCGACGGCATGGATGGAAGCAAACGGTTGCGTTTCTCCAGGGCGTCCCTTCTCTTCAATGGGCTACGCTTTCTTCAAGTCGGCCCTAGTGGCCCGACTTCTCCGAGTCGATCCCCAGCGGCCCTGACTTCTCCAAGCCGGCTCCAGCGGCCCCCACTTCTCCAAGCCGGCCCCCAGCAACCCTGCCTTCTCCAAGTCGGCCCCCAGCAACCCTGCCTTCTTCAAGTCGGTCCCCAGCGGCCCCGACTTCTCCAAGTCGGTCCTAGCAGCCCCTAGCTAGGCCCACCTACCGCCTGACCTGTGTCGCCTAACACAGCTAGGCCCACCTACCACTTGACCTGTGCATCTTGACGCAGCCAGGCCCACCTACTGCTTGACCCATACAATTGATGGGACTAGGCCCACCAATCGTCAGGCCCATGTGCTCGATGAGACCAGGCCCATCAATCAGCTCCTATTCACATAATCGCCACGAGCTCAGCATACATTCCTCTTCATGGAACTTCACGTGGGTAATCCCCAGACGGATACGGAAGGTCTATAAAAGGGTAAGAGAACCCAGAATAAAGGTACGTTGAATCTGCGTCTACTCACACATCCTCTAACCTAAGAAGATACTCCGATTCTCGGAGTCTTCCTCTCTTTCAGAGAGCTTCTTCAAGCTCTCTCTGCTGTGATCTTGATTGCTAACTTGATCGTCGAAGGATCCCCATCGGAGCTTCCTTCGGTTCTGAAACTTCTTGCAGGCCACTCGCTCCGAAGAAAGTTGCATCAGCAAATGGAGTTTTTTTTCAACGTCCGATTCCGATGATCAAGCGTCAACACAAGGAAATCCAAAATGCTTGCTTGACTGTTAGTTGAGTGGAATGCCAAAGCATATGCCTTGCACACTATAAGAAGAAAAGGTATTGTCGATGTTAATTATTAGGCTACTAGCCATAGGATAATGGCATGAAATAGTCCATAACAACCATTATAATGTCGTCTTCTGTTTATAATTAATGGCTTTAATTCGGTGATATGGCGCGTACCTAATTCAATGAGTAAGCCAGCAGCCCACGCAACCGTTCACGCCTCATCTTTGACGATGGTGCACATACAAAAAGTCATTGCAGTGCACCGAATCCACCAACCCCAGCTGAACCGATCGTTCACACTCCTAAAAAAGCTTCAGTACAAGTTTTTATTGCAACAGCACATGACGTCCCATGCTTTGAAGTAACACCTTGGTGCTTTGGGCTGTCATGGACCAAATTATGCCATCACTATCTGAACAATCTTTAGCAAACCTATAGCGATATAAATTTATATTCAACATCTGATGTAGCTCAATCCCACTTGGTTACTTGAGCTAGCTATAGGAACGACTACGACCTATAATTAGACATCTCCATCAATAAATCGACAGCCACCTTGGCAGCAGGGCAAACTCATGAGAGTGCCACATTGTCACGCTGAAGAATCTCTAAAAACAATAGACGTAGACCAATATTGTTGTATGTGTGAAAATGTGCCGTAGTCTTAGCTTGGGTGATGTATGCGATGGATGAAGTGAGACACAAAAGAGCGATGGCAGGTCGGTCTTAATTAAAGAAGATCTCACGGCTGAAATTATCACAAAGGCCTAAGCGGATTATTTTTTTTGTGCATCGTGCATGGTACATATTATATGTATCATGCATGATGATTATATTTTTTTTATTTTTAAACATATGCAGCTATATATAGGTAAAAAAAATGCATGCATAATTGCATGTGCAGGATCAACTATTACTTACGATGCGCATGCTTTTTTTTGCATCACCCTTATGCCTAATAACTATACTTTCTGAGTGGATCATAAAACAAAACCTTTTTTTATCCAATATCCAAAAAAAAATCTTATTGCATATATATGCAGCAAATTAATACGTATTAAATACGCAAATTAATCCCATGCTCATGCTATCGTAAGTGTGAGTTGCATCAAGGCCATTGTGCAGCACTCTTTCCCTTCCTATCCAATTGGAAAAACAGCCTAATTGGTTGGAGGTGGTGACCTACATGGAATGGGTCTCATGAATAAAGTCACTGTACTAGACTGACACAGCCACTGCGAACCCCAACATTGTGTGCAATATTATAACAGAATCTACAGTCCAAAGTTCATTCCCTGGGGACCATAGAAAAGCTTGCAGCATCGATTTTTTTTTTTTGCTTTAGCATCTCCTCAGATACCTTTGCCTTTTGCCTTTGTTTTTTTTTAATCTCTCTTCCAAACCTTTACTCTTCCCCCCTCCTTTACAGTTTGTCCCTCTTTAATCACCCCCTGTGCAGCGAAGTCTTTGTACATCTCTGATCTGCCTCTCTCTCTATTATACCTTCAGAGAGAGAGAGAGAGAGAGAGAAAAGAGTTCCCTTCCAAAAAAAAAAAAGCCAAGAAGATCGAGGCCGAGGAGCAGAGAGATGAAGGCGGACTTCAGCTATGAAGACATCGAAGCCGCCACCAAAGGGTTCGCTCTGGATCAGCTAATTGGGAAGGGAAGCCATGGGAGGGTTTATAAAGGAAAGCTCAGAGGTACTGGAAAGGTGGTAGCAGTGAAGAAGCCACTGACGAAATCATCAGGGGTCCAATCCCTTGTTCGAGATGGCCAGCAGCAGCAGCTAATTAGCAACGAGATCGACATACTTGCATCGATAAAGAGTTCCAGCAGTATCGTCAACCTTATAGGAGTCAGTCGCAGTCCAACAGACCAGCAGCTTCTCATGATCATGGAGTTCATGCCAAACGGCTCACTTCACGACCTCCTCCACCTCCGTCCGGACCCGCCGGCTTGGCCTCGGCGTGTCGTCGTAGCGATCCAGATCGCCCGTGCCATTCTTTCACTCCACGAGGCAAAGCCCTCGTCGATCATCCACCGAGATATCAAGTCGGCCAACATTTTGTTCGACCGCAGCTGGAACGCGAGGCTGGCTGACTTCAGCCTTGCGGTAAGGTACGATGGTGATAGCTCGGAGTCGACGGAGAGGGCAGTGTGGAGATTGCCTGCAGCGGGAACGATAGGGTACTTGGATCCATGTTACACCGAGTCCGGCCAGTTGGGCCCAAGGAGCGATGTGTTCAGCTTTGGAGTGGTCTTGTTGGAGCTCGCGAGCTCTAGAAAGGTTATGGACATGGACAGCGATCCGTCTTCGATCGTGGCATGGGCTCTGCCGTTGATCGGAGCTCGTCGGGTGAAGGAAGTTTGCGACCGGAGGGTGTCATTGCCGGACGGCATGTTGAGGCCCATCGATCGGATGCTTGGTGTTGCGGTGCGGTGCGTTTCGGAGAACGTAGAGAGGAGGCCATCGATGGGAGAGGTTGTCAGCGAGCTGCAAGGGGTGTTGGAAGGCATCCGGTGGCCCATTGGGCTTGGGGTTGGGGTTGGGGTCCTAATCCTATTATTATTATATAAGGAGAAGGATCTCTGAGAAAGTCTGTAGGTGCGTTCGAGCTTGTTGGAGGAGGCCGGTGTGCCAAGAAGAGGGTTGTGTGCTGCAGGAGGATTAACCACTTCATTGGTGGTGGTGGTGGTGGTGGTGGTGAATCATCATAATTGTAGTGATTGATGATGGAGTGAGTGAGTGAGTGAGTGAGTGAGTTTTTTTTTTTTGGAAGGCATGACATGCATGGCTCGGGAGGAGGAGGAGGAGGCAGTGAAGTCGGTGCGGTGGGGTGCTTAGTGCCCTGCCCTCATGATATGATGCACGGTCGTGGGCCATTTCCGCAAGGCTTCTCTGTCTCAAAAATTTGTGCCTTCAATCTTATTTGATTTTTATTTTTTTTTCTTATTGTTTGTTGGACAGAAGATGAAGAAATTAGAGAGATTTTTTTTATTTTTTAATTTATAAAAAAAATTATATATAATAGATATTAGAAAGAAAGGAGAAATTTTTTTTTTTTTTTTTTTTGAAACGCTCTAAGTGTATGGATCTATTGATTCAATTAACTTAGCATATCGAAAAACTTGAATAAAAAATTAATTGATAATAGGTAAACTTAAGTTACGATTAGTTAATCTTTTTTTTATCCCATGTATGTGAAATTATTTTGAAGTTTATAATTTTTTTCATTACAAATAATTAAGAATGTCTTCATGCCATGATAAAACTCTATCATCATTCAATAAGTAGTTATTTTCTTATTATCATCAACTTTCGCATATTATTTATCTTTTTTTTTTCATACCCATTAACATTTTTATGCTGTTCATCTTTGGTTTCATTAACTCGTTAGCTAGTTAAAACTATATGATCAAAAATTCGAATAGAAGTTAATTAACGGGTACTAGATGGACTTAAGTTATAAATATTTTTTTTTATTTAATATAAATTATTTTTAAAGTATTATAAAAATAAAAAAATTAAAAGATATAAAAAAAATAAGATAAGAAAATTATTTATTAGTTATACAAAGGCTATATATGCAAAGGTGAAAATAAGCAAAACAGGAAAGAAATCTCCTTCTTTATCTATTAGGCAGGCAGAGGTAACAAGAGAGCCATCTACTCTTGGCAAAGTACTGATCAATGGAGCTAATTAGTTCTCTGCTATATATTATGATTTTTCCAGCTAATCTTAACAACGTACGTTTGGCCGAGCTTTAATTTCTCTTCAAACTTCCATCATCATGTACCATCACTGCACATGGAGCATCGATCGATTGTGGCTTGCTTAAGTCCCATCCACCGAGGAAAAAGTCCAAATTCCGGAGCTGTGAGGAAAGAAACCCTCGTGTAGTTGTTGGGAGTGCATTTATTGAAGTCAATCAATGTCATACCCGTGGAGGTTATCGTGATGGAGACCATCAAGATGTCTAAATGTAGAGATTATGGCGTCCTTCCACGTCGGAGTGGTTCTAATGATGCCGAAGGGTACCACTCTGGTATGCTATTCGCGTAATTATCGAGAAGACTCTATTATTATGGTATGCTGATTTTGATAGAACTCAGGATGATCTTTTTTTCTATTAGTTCTTTGTTATATAGTATCAGACTATGCTTCAGCAAGCTTATAGTTCATGTTCGGTATATTTATTGAGAAGCCAATTCTATGGTTGATTGGGTAGCTTCTCTGTCCATTATTTGGTTCGTGATCCTAAAGGTCGGATGACTTATGTCCTATAATTTTATCTCAGATTTTGTACTCTGATATACTGGACTTAACTCATGCTAAACTGGTGTGATCGTCCGTTTGTAATAAAAAAAAAAGAAGAAGAAGAAGAAAAGAAGAAGAAGAAGGGTACCACTCTAGTGGCATCTCCATATGACTTCAAGATCTCGCTGGATTTGTTACCTTACACCATAGATTGGACTCGTCTAGTTTCAAGAGATGGTCTTTTAGGCTGGACCCGGATCAAAGTTGTGCCCTCGCAAGCTGGGAGGATGTTCGAGATGGAACGAGATTGAATTATTTGTTGCATCTTGACTCACTCTGCCTCAATAAGAAAGCTTTAAAATAAATCAGAGTTTTGTTTTTGTGCCTTTGTTTTAGTTTGTGTAAACCCCTGTTGTTAAAAAAAAAAAAAAAAAAAATGAAGGGTGGTTCTAGACCAAGGATTAATCGTATAACCTCATGAGAGAAATTAGTTAAATTGGGCAAAGTATACCGTAAACATTCGTTAATCTATGTCTTCTATCATGCAAAGTAGGGAATGGCTAAATCTTTATTTGCCTTTTGCTTTCTCATAATCTTTTTGGTTCTCTTTCTCTCAATCATATTTTCTTTATTTTTTTTCCCTTATCATCCTTTCTTTCTCTCACACATAAGCTCTTTCTCTCACCTACTTTAACTCAAGCTCTCTCCCTCCTTACCGCTTTCTCCCTTCTATGTTTTTTTTTTTTTTTTTTTAAATCTCTGTCGCTTCCCACGACTCTTAGGCCTCTCGCTTATCTGTTCGTACTGTCACTCTCACACTTCATTTCTTGCATTCTTTGCCGTGTTCTTTGTCTATATCTTCCTCTTGCATTTTGCTCTATCAATCATGCTCAATATTGAAGACGATAATTTTGAATATGATCTATGAACATGACTCAAGTCCAACACAAACTTAATAAATTTGAATTAAATATAAATAAATTTGAATCAAATTTAGCCTAACTCGTTAGGCATAATTAATAAATAATTAGGTATTGGATTGACTGTCTAAACTAAAATTCATTTATAATTGATTCAACTATTAAACAGATCAATTTGTATAAGCCAACCCATCCCGCCAATCCAAACATGACTCACTAGATCTATTTATTTAAGTTAATACCATCCTATAATTTATTATTATTTATGATAATAATTATAGTTACGTAAAGATTTTTTTGAATAAAAAAATTATATTTATACTTTAATTATAACTTTAAATATATAATTACTTTATGAATGAATTGATATTAAATACATTATGGAGGTTATATGGATCATATGGGTTATATGAGTCACGCAAGTTACGTATTTATATAAATTCAAGCATGCATGATTCAATTATTAAATGGATTATATGAATTATGTAGTGTACCTCATGTAATATATGGATTAAAATTAGATTTAAATTTTTTTGACTTGATTAATAAATGAATTAAATTTAGATTAATCTATTTGTTGTTATTTTTTGAAGTTAATTCAATTTTTTATAACCTATTGATACGATTTGCTGACCATGCTCGGTCTTCCACATACTCCATCCTCTCTCTCTCTCTATCATATTTTATCTACCATAGTATTTTTTTTTTTTTTTTTTTTTGGCTCTCAATCTTTGCCTTCACTCTTGAAGGAGAGAAGATTAATTAGTTAACAGCTAAGGATATGTTTATTATATCCTTCCTTATTTTAATATTCAAGATTTTACAACTTCAATTTTTCTATTAAAAATGGTGTCGGAGGAATTCTTAACGTCATCGAGTTTATGGTGTCTAGAAAATTTATTTTAATATGCCTTTTTGACCTTCTCTTCCCATATTTGATTAAATGAATAATTTTTAATTCATCTCAACTTCGGTTGCATGGGATTTTCTTTCTAGTTACAACTTACAATTGTATATTAATTAATATTTTATTGTCTCATGGGCTCCATGCAGAGATAATAATAAAAGATAATAAAAGATAATAAACCACTAATCCGGTTTGAAATTGATATATATGAAAGATAGTGTTTGCGTAATGAACGTAGACTAAATAAGCTATCGGATTGAGTTTGATTTCTAAAGTTGATCCTAACTTATGAGATTATTTATAATTTAATAGAAAAAATAAATTATTATAAAAATGATTTAAAAAAAAATTAAACCCTAGCCCCACCCTCCCCTCGCCTCGGTTCCCAGCCCATTGTGTCGTGCTTTCCCCGCGTCCCTCGCACTTCACCCGCCGGTCCCATCTAGTTCTTCTCGCGCGGTCTGCCCGAGCGCGCGTCGGAGAGGTGAATATTTTTTTTAAATTTTTTTTTTGTAAGTTTTAAATTTAAACGGGAAATGATGTTGTATTATATTTTCATTAGAAAATTAAAATGTAAGGAGGATATATAGGTTTTTTTTTCTGAAAATGATATTATGAACAAGTAATTAAGGAAAACTAATTTAGAAAGAAAAATAATGATAAGTTCTCCCTTAGAAAATTAACTAGTTTTGAAATTAAAGTATCTTTGGGGCCATGAGCTGATAAAAATTTATAAGGTATCATTGTGATTTTATGCTTATGAAGCCACGTTGTTGTTAGTTTCCTTTAAACAAAAAGCGTGACATAAGTGGTACTAGAGGATTTAATCTAAATCCTGTTTGGATCTAATAAATATTGTTACCGCCAGATTACCTTTAATGAGCGTCAAGTGGGCAGAAATTCTTGCGGGCCTTTGAGGGAACGGCGAGACCCCTTCCTTCGCTTGGAAACCTGCAAGAAAAGTTTCAGACCGGTGACTCCGATGGGGACCCTCCGACACTCAAGTTAGTGATTTGGGAAAGAGGGATGGATATCGTTGTAATGATTGGATAGAGCCTGAGCCTCCTACCTCAAGGGCTGGAGGCCTTTTATACCTGTTCGAGGATCCCTCTTACCCTCCGTCCCTCGTGGTCCAGTCCCCTTCGAACGGTTGTTAATTTCTGGTCTTCAACGTGCCACAAAGTACGGGTCATGGGACTGAACGTGGGGCCACGTCCGTCGTTAGCGGCACCAGGAGGAAGCACATCCACCGCGCGCGTAGTCGGGTGCACTCGTGGCGACGTGGTCCGCCATTCTCGAGGGAAGTGGGCCATGTAGCTTGGACGTGGATGACTGCCGCTGGAGGCCGACGCCGAGATCGATGCCGAGGCCGGCACCGAAGCCGACGCCGAGGCCGACACCGAAGCCAGCGCCGATACCGAGACAAGGCCTAATGGGCCGCCACCGACACGGAAGTCAAGATGGGCCGTAGCCGACACGGAGGTCGAGATGGGCTGAGATCGACACGGAGGTCGAGATGGGCCATGGCTGATGCTGATACCGAGACCAAAGCCTAGACAGGCCGTGATCGACACGGAAGTCGAGATGGGCCGTAGCTGACACGGAGGTCGAGATGGGCCGTCGCCGACGCGAGGTCGAGATGGGCCGTGGCTGATGCCGATTTCGAGACCAAGGCCTAGACGGGCTGTGATCGATACGAAAGTCGAGGTGGACCGTAACCGATGCGGAGGTCGAGATAGGCCGTGGTTGATGCCGACACCGTGACCACGGCCTAGACAGGCCGCGGCCGATATGAAAGTTGAGGTGGACCGTATTGAGCCCAATCGCCAAGGAATTGGCTCGCACGCTCTTTTACCCGATCGGCCATATCAGATATATAGTCTGATAAATTTCCGTTCAATTGCTTTAGGTCACATTTGTTAGCATCAAGGGATTTAATGCTTGTTATATTACGTTTTTAGGAACTGTTATCATTATAAGCATGCCATAATATGCCTTTCTATCTAAATAGAATGATCACATATGGTTTGATAGGTCAAATTTAGGAGATCTTCAAATGGGGCATGGTATGTCTTCCAATGAATTAGTGGCCAAAATTTATCATGTACTAGCGTTGGACCCCAATTAGAAGGTATGCAGATTAGTGTATAGGTTTTTTGTAGTTGTTCAAGCGGGCTAGATTGTAGGTAGGTATGTATGCCATTCGAAATTAAACATGTTAATGATTTGGAGATGATGCTTGACATGTACCTAGCACATGAGGCATTGTCTAGGGTGAAGGTGAATTTAGAGGTTGTAGGTACCATGGTAGTGTCTTCACCATGGGAGTAAGCCATAAGATAGTATGCTCAATCTCTGTATGCACAGTTCAATATGCAGTGCAATGAATTCAGCTTCTACGTTTAATTGTTCGCAATAGACTCCTATATATATATATATATATATATATATATATATATATATATATATATATATATATATATATGTATGTATGCATGTATGTATGTATGTATATATGTATGGTGCAGGTTGGCTATGTGTCTCATATTGAGCATGGAGATTCAGATTTTGAAATGGTATCAAGCATTAATCCATTCCCCATGTTGGCTTGGAATTGAGTAGAGAGGGGGATTTTAGTTCATCACTTAGATCATCGCCTAACATTAACGCTAGATTGTTTGACTAACATTGCCTAGCTACTTCTTAGGCCTGGGGATGGAGGATGAGGAACCTATACATACCTATTGGTAGTTCCGATGATGATGATCGATGGTGTTGGTATGCTTCGATTAGACTTTGATAACAGTATTGGGCCTTCTCATGGTCATGTGCCAGTTGAAGTAGATGATGATGTGCCTCCTCTCACCGAGCATATGTATATCCCATCCTAATTTGCACACTTCGGGCAGCTAAATTAGCATGTTATTGATGCATCACAGCCATTGTTCACGGTGTTACATGGCTTGCAAATTGGGATCCAAGTCTTGAGTTTGATCAAGATATGTTCTTTTCACCAATAAGGATGATGTGCAGATGGCCATAACCATAAAGCTCTACTCTTTGAATAGACATCAGAAGTGCGTGGCGGAGGAATCATAGCCATCATACTGGATGCATGGTGCAATGCAAGCAGCATCCGACTGGCTATAGTAGGAGGCTCCGAGCAACAAAGTGGAAGAGCAATGATCTATGGGAGATCAGGTGATAATGGTCTCTATTCCTATGTGCATCCTAAGGTGTGATAGGACCATCACTAGCTTTCCTCGAAGGTTATTGGTAATTGTATAGCGGATATGGTGAGTGCAAATCCCTCTATTTTAGTTGCAATGATAGTGGAGGAGATAAGGAGTAGGTTCTAATACGAGGTATTATATAAGAAGGCATGGTACAATAAGCAGAAAATAATTTTCAAGATCTTTGATGACTGAGGTGAATCATAAAGATAGTTGCCTAAGTATATGCTTGCATTGCGGCAATCCAACCCCATAATACTGATTGTATGGGAGACTACATCTATGAGTACTAATGGTCAAGAATTCAAGATCTCCATACATCTATTTTGGGCATTCAAACCATGCATTAATGGGTTCAATTATTACAAGCCAATAATTCTAGTAGATGGCTCATTCCTATATGACAAATATCAGGATACGTTATTGATTGCCACATCGGTTGATAGGAGTAATCAGATATATCCTATTACATTTGCTATTGTTGAAGGTAAGAATAGGAGTAACTGGTCATGGTTCCTATCATGCATTAGAATGCATGTTACAGGGAGATAAGAATTGTATCATATCCAATTGGCATGCAGGAATCATTAATACTATGACGAATGTGAGTGGTTGGCAACCCTCTTGTGCATACTATCGCTTCTACTTGCGCCATGTTATAAGTAATTTCAACCATAGATTTAAGAACTTATGAATGAAGATAATGGGATATAATGCAAGTACACATCTAACAATTTGAATGCAACAATTCAAACATATACTAAACGATGTAGTTTGCCATTTATGTCCCCATTATTATGTAGGTGTGTAGTTTCAAGTGAGAAAATTTTGATACATAATAGATTAGGTCTATGAAGTGGACATGGGTACTATTGAGTGGTTTGATAACATTCCTGAGGAATGTTAAACCTAGTCCTTTGACGAGGGCTATCGATATGAGTACATGACACCAATTTAGTGGAGTGTGTCAATGGTTTTCTCAAAGAGGTTCGCCATCTTCTAGTCACCACTCTAGTGCACCACACATTCATCCATTTCATGATGCATAATGGGAGCAGGTACATGACATTATTTCAAAGTGAGATGGAGTAGCATAGAAAGAGGGCGTGCCATTCACATTATGTTACATTGCTTGATCGATGGTAGTTGGTCTTTTAAGTCATCATAATGTTTGACAATCAGACTCAGTAAGGAGGCAATACGTATAATGTGAAGTTGTGAGAGTATACTTGCATATATGGCCAATTTGTAGCTCTAAAGTATCTTTGCTATCATATCATTGCAGCTAGCATGCGCTGAAATCTACCTCGACTGCTATAAATACGTCGATGATTGTTATAGCATCTAAGCAACTCTTGGCTACTATGGGATCGGCTTCCATCCTAGGAGTCAAATTGTTTGGCCCTAATTCCTAATCATAAAGGGTAACTTAGATCGAACCTTACCCCAAGGAGATGGATTGGTGGGAATCCAAATCGAGACAAAAGTGCAGACTCTACAAGCAAAAAGGGCATAAATGCAATAAGTGTACAACATACTTCTCAGTCAAGCAGTAGTCAATGATTATCTTTAATGTAGTTGTAACTTAATCTTGTAACTATGATTGGGTGTAGGCTATGATGTAACTATGACTAAATGTAACTTAATCTTTCACTTGACTACTCATTGTTCTTTATTTTAAACGTTTATCTATTTGCTTGATGTTCACTAACTGAGATATTTCTCTATCTGTTACAGTTTCTTGTATGTTTGTTATTGATGATTTTTGTTTCCTATATCAAATGGATTCAAGACCTTCTGAGCCATTGTTGCTGACATTACAGCCACACCACTACTCAAAGGTTGTATGGGATGAAGAGGTGTAGGATAGGTTCGATCATTCCTCAGTTTGTTTGTATTATTAACTACAATCCGACTTATATGTCTTCCATATTTTAGGTTGTACGGGTCCTCCATTGTCGTTATGCCATGTCGATCCTTGATCTTTTCGATCCATGATTGGTAATTTATCTCATCTAGAGCAATTTCTACAGTGTTGCCAAGCTGAGGTTCATGCAGCTGGATTGACATTTGATTACCACCCTGGTGGAGAGGTGGCAACCGAAGATATACACCTTCCATATAGTCCATGAAGAGCACCATCACTATCGAGGATGTAGCCATCTAGTTGGGTCTACCAGTATGGCCATGCAGTGATAGGTAGCCTCTGATACAACTAGCCTGAGGAATGTTACCAGCTGCTGGGTCTTAGTCCTTCGAGCCATGTGATTGCGGGTCCTCATTTAAGCCTTAGTTGGCTACATGACTGCTTCTAGCAAATACCGACTGATGCGGATGAGGTGACTATGCAACATCATACATGGGCCTATGTTCTATGGCTTATCAATAGAGATTTGTTCACAGATAAGTCATTTTCAAGGTATACCTCATATTTCTTCCTCTTTCCGAGGATTTTGGCACCATTGGATGTTATGCTGGAGCGGTGCATACCTAGCATGGCTCTATAGGGAGCTATGTCGTGCTACCGACCCATATGCACATGACATTGATGGTGTCTTCATCCTTGTGCAATTGTGGGCTTAGAATCCTCACATTGTAACATGGAGGGGTTTGATACATGAGGAGGATGGAGAGGCAATGCGTGGACCCCTTAAGTGATGATATGTTATTAATGTTTGCAAACACTTGCATGATAGTCAAAGCATTATTTCATTTATTATAATAAAATAATTTATTCTTCTTTTGTCTATAGATGGAGGGATGCGAAGATTGTCACCAAGGTCACCACGCATGTCCTTATTTAGTACAAATACCAGTTCAATTGATAGATGACCATGTAGGTATCTACACAATAGTGATCATAATATTAGTTATGGATATTTACAATTGTTATCCTATGTTGTAGGTCATATAGCAATTATACTCAGAGCACATGATTGTGACACTGTCGGGGTACTATACTGCTGGACAAGCAATCTGGTATGTTGTCGTTCCAATGATATATATCCATATTGTGAAGTGGTGGTAGCCAAATAAGGTGTTGTGGTAATTCAAATTGCAGCAGCCCATATTGACCACTCCATCTTAGAAGAATGCATTGCATGACTTTGATATGAGAGGGCGGTTGGATACCTACCGACTAGATTAGCATGCTAATTTCATTGCTCTCTGGCAGCAGTAAGTCGCTAGTGTGGTCACAGGAGATCCTACTTGAAGCCATAGGGTTAAGTATGTGCATTAATACTACCGCATCATCTAGTGATGGGTTAGTCTAGATGGAGTAGCTTTTCAGATGGTAATAAGTATACACTGCAGTAATCTTCCTATTTTGCATTCACATTGCAGTACTTTTAGCATCTCCAGTGAAGAATAAATTTGTTATTAGTGACTATGCTTGCTGTATTTTGTTGTAGCCACAACATATGCTGCAATGGAGGCGAGACATTAGGCATTGCCTCCTACCTTAGCATGCAAGACCCGACAACTAGTGGTGGGCTTTGCTCGAGATTGTAGGCAAGTTGCATCCCATTATAGGGCTTCTTGCGTCAGTAATGAGCCCACAATGTCATAGCCTATGATGTTGCATGTCCATGATAAGGTGACGATCTCATTGGTGCAGAAGGACCTAGCTACTCCCTTTTCGACATTCCATTGGTATTGGAGGCTATATCAAATATAGTCGGCACATCATGGCGGTTGCCCGATGTTTACATACCATCTCAACTATTAGCAACTATAAGACAGACATAGATACCATCGCAATCATTCCCATGTAAGCTCTTGTGCTTATCCTAGCAATAATCAACCATTATTAGAGCACATCCCTTAATGCATGAGGCCATAACGAAAGAGGGCTCTAGGATGTGGTACACATTGACTCATATCTGCTACTATAAATGATTGGGGTGTAGTCATCCTTTTTTGTACGAATGACGTAGTGGCCTATCCACATCATACTTACTATCTCATTTTGTCATTATTGATATTTGTCTTTGCCTTATTAATTTAAATGGTCACACATGAGGTGCAATGATGAAAGAATATCGTCAAGTCACACACATGACTGTGAAAGTCATCATCAGCAAGTATGTCTTCTGAAATTGATAGATCATGTACTTGATTGCATGATTACATGATGTATATGTATTTTGAGGCTCTTAATTTTGACCAATGAACATGGACTTATTATTGTTAGAATATTAATTTTTAAGAGTCACATCGATTGGCACACTATACATCAAATATTAGTAAATATCATGTTTTGACTTAGATTTGTGCAAAGACACCATCATATAGCTTCTCGCAGTCCAAAGTCAGTGCTATTTAAGCTGGTGTCCCTACCATTACAATAGCATCCTAAATCAACCATAAGTTTGCATTTTTGAAATATGAGTTTGAAATATACCTTAGACAACATATTTCGAGCTGCTAGATGACATTGAGCACTGGAGGATGAGTTTGGCTATCTAATGGATCCTAATATATAGAGCTCTATGATAGCGTTGAACATAGTAATGGATGAGTGAACTTTTCATGTGTGCCAGGATGTAGATCATAGGATAGAAGTAAAACCATACAACATATTGCTCCCTAAGCAATAACTATCAGCATGTTATGGAATGATATTGATTCGCTTCGCAAGGCCTTGTATCGTATCAGATAGGAGAATAACAGCATAAAAATTTATTTTAATAAGTACTATTTATGCACCATGCACACGAACTTGCTCGTGATGGAAACATTGAAGAAGTGCATATATTTGCTTGTTTGAGTAGGGAGAAGAAATGCCTTTCTGATGTCAATATATTGGATGAAGATAGCGATGTTTGAAGTAAATGACTTCTCATGTAATTGCAAATCTTACATTTGTAATGCAATTACATTGTCCAACATGAAAACGGTTCCAAGCATGCTTTTAAGGAAGTTATAACTCGTAGTTAAGGACAATATTATAACTTAGAGCGAAGGACATTGTCTACTTCCTCTTGAACCAACTTTCTTTCCATGACTTTGATCTGCTTCCTCTTGAATCAACTTTTTTTCCATGACTTTGATTTGGTTGCATGCAAGCTTCAATATGTACTATCGACATCGATGCATCAGCATATGGTTATTCTCTTTTCGTATCCTTCTAATAACTGCCTTATAATCTGTCATGTTACGTCTCTCCATTGTAATGGATCGATGATGCATAATGAGGGCCTCCTAGCACACATAGTTCTTCAACGAGCCTTTCTACCTCTTCTAAATGATATGCTCACTCACGTCGTAGGCTAGTATAATACTCTCGACGATTTAAATATTTTTCACTTTCATGGTCATCTTGAAACCTAGAAAGTAGCCATACTTTTGATCATCGACTTGCGTTTGACATTCTAGCCATAGTTGTTTTGCTTTATTATGCTCGCCTTTATACTCCAATAGTTGGCATCTATGCAATCACATCTATGTCTTATGTGCACAGAGATATGGGTGACCTTATTTGTCACATTACATCTATATGTCTCACCTCTATTATTTTTATGGCATATGGGACATTAATTTTTTTCTTTTTCTAATAAACTATGTGCGGAGACATGTTAAATTATTGCTTTATTATTTCCTTAAGAGATAATTTCAATTTATACTTTTTTTCAACAAAACAATTTTTTAATATTTTTTTATAAATTTTAATTTGTACAAAATTGTACCAAAGAAGATGATTTCATGATTAATTTTTTCCTTTTCTTTAACTATGGTTTGATTAAAAAAAATTGCATTCCAATTTATACCAAGGAAGATGATTTCATGATAAATTTTTTTCCTTTTTTTAGCTGTAGTTTGATTAAAAATAAAAAATAAAATAATAAAAATAAAAATAAAAATAATTTGAAATCAGGGAGACGATTTCACATTTTAATCAAACCATAGGAAAAATAATAATAATAATAATGTGAAATTTCTTTTGCAAAGATGATTTCATGTGAAATCGTCTTTCAAATAGACGATTTCATGAAAGTTTTTTTAAAAATATTTAATCAAATTAAAGAAAAAAATTAGTCATTGAAATTGTCACTCCAATAGATGATTTCAATGCCATACTTTTTTCTTTTATATGAAAAAAAAACTTAAAAATTATTTGTTGGACAGACAATTTTGGTAAAATCATTTGCCTTATAGACGATTTCAATAGGGCCCAATTTTTTTTAAGGAGTTGGTGGGATAAATAATTTTACACAGATGATTTTAGAAATTATCTATTGAGCATATGTAAAATTATCTATTCAATAGATAATTTTAACTTATGACGTATAAAAAAAGAAAAAAAAATATCCATCATGTTGGCATCCTATGTGGATGAGTCGGGATGGAGATCCATATTATGTTCTAAACCCCCTTATCAGATATATTAGAGTCTCTTTTCAGGCTACATGTGCCCCCATGATTCGTCATATTTATCGAAAGGCCAATGCTGCAGCTGATTAGATTATTTCTTCCGTTGCTCGCCATCCTGACCAATGGGAATGGCACTTCGGTGTCCCTTGCCCCGTGATATTGCAGCGAATTTTGTTCTTTGATCTTATGGGTTTGACTCGCATCAGAGTAGTGTGATCGTCCGCTTGTAACAAAAAAAAAAAAAGTTTATCTTCTCCCATTAAACTAATAATAACCTCAAGTTTTATCAGTTTGGATTTAGTTAAATTAGCCATGTATATCGCTGGTTGTGGCCTTTCTCCTGAATCCCTTTCAAAATTTTCTTCATCATCCTTTTTCTCTCTCAAAAAAAGCCAAACTTTAACCATGTATCATACAAAAAATCTGGTGAGAATATCGCGATGGGTCTTCAAACGTGGCGGCTGTCCAAAAATTCTTTGGTCTTGACCAGAACGGTTGGCACCTGTAATGGTGCCATAGATGAATGGCTTTACGTGTAACTGTAAGACTTAATTTGCTTAAACATAATTACCTTCAGCCATTATTATTTAATGGTGGTAAGGAATCCGATCTTCGTGGTTTTCCTTTGGACTGCACGGGAGATCTTCCTTTCTTTAGGGATCTCGATTGATCTTCCCTTTCTCTTCTCGATGGATCGGTCTTCTAATCAACGAGCTCTCGCATTCTGATGGTGTATGCCTTCAGGATTGCTCTTGATCAGGGACTCAATTCCAATGCCTCCGCTTTTAGGTTTCTCTCTCGAGAATCTTAGGATCTCTCTCGAGAACCCTGTTCTAAAACCTTAGGATCTCTCTCGAGAACCATGTTCTAAAACCTTAGGATCTCTTTCGAGAATCATGTTCTAAAACCTTAGGATCTCTCTCGAGAA